>JAMKQA010007598.1:0-24376 GCA_024699735.1 Posidonia australis | reverse complement strand
ATATGTAATATATTGTTTTGCCTTGTATTGTATTCATCGACTTGTATTAAGATATTTCAGTATTGTATTAGCTACTTTTTTTGTAAAAACTTTGAATGTGTAAAATCTTATAATGTATAATTAAATGAATTTTTTTTTTTATGAAATCTATATATGTGTACGAATAATGTACTTGTGAATGTATTTCAATGTCATTTTACTAGGTATTTGAATGTCAATTATATAATGTATTGTTTTATATTTTTTTAAACTGCCCAGTATTAACGAGGACATAGCGAGGACATTTCCTAGCAAAAATTATGATATTTAGCGAACACTTAGCGAGCAATTTGCGAGGAAATGTCCTCGCTAAAACTAGAACGACGATACAATCTTATTATATTTAGCGAGCACTTATCGAGGACAAGGCGAGGATATAGCGAGGACATTACGATGAAATATTTCCTCGTAATTTCCTTGCCAAATTTACACGAGCACATTGCAAGGATATATCCTCGTAGTATTGATTTAACGAGTTACATATTTACGAGGATAATTATTCCTCGCAAAGTCCTCGTTAAACTATCTAGCGAGGATTTTACGAGGACTTTGTAAGGAATACTGTCCTCGTTAAATGTCGATTTTCTTGTAGTGACGTTACAGGTGTTTAGTTTACTTACTTTTGTTTAATTTATGAAATTGTTGTAAGTTATTTTGTTTAATTGAGAATGAATAGACTCCTCCATATCTAGAGTTACCTAATCTGGTTTTATTATTGATAGATTTCGACGAGGTCAAATTCAAATTGAGCTCAAGTATTACCGTGTTCTTTAAGATTTATAACACAAAGTAAGTGAATTTGATAGCTCAAGTACCCTTTAAATTATGTAAGACTAATATAATTCTATTACTCTCCCTTTCCCGTAGATTAGTATTGATCCTTTTTGAATTCACTAAAATTTAAAAAAAACAGCTGAGGTGTTCACGTGAGACCTTATTTATGAAATAAGTTTGGGACCACAATTATTTTTATAATAAGTTATTTTTTATGCAGCACATAAAAAGTACAAAAGTGTTGTTGCAGCAAATACCCGAGCGGTAAACACATTGGCTGCATTTATTTGCAGTTGGAGGATGTTTCAACCGTTTCAGTTTCCATACAGAACAATTTCTCCAAGCAAACAACCTTGATCGAACTGCTTTGCTCTAATTAATTGTCGCTCTTGTGATTGTAGCAAAAGAAGGAAAAATACAGTGTGGATTGGAAGAGACGTAGATGAAAGCGACTATTGTACGAGGAATTACTTGGATCGGCTACAGTGTGGATTATTGTTGGCGGAGCTCACCCAACGCCCAACGGGTGTAAACAAACGCTGCCGTTGTTTTCAAGTCACAACCGAAACCCAAAATAATCGTTTTTGAAGTCTCCTTCGTCATCCCTTCTCCCCACGGCCCCACCGTCCAAATCTGCCGTGGCTTCTCCCTCTGCTGCCCTGCGGCTGCGGAATCCCTCCATCCACTCCATTTCAACATCCACATCGAGCCGCTGGAGTGGACACCACGCCACTCCACTCACCATAAGCCCATTTCCAGTTAAAAAAACAAAAGATAAAAAAGTTTGCCTGCTTTTTCCTTTTCTTTCGTCTCCCCCCGCATCAAGTCACCCTTCCGTTTCCATCCGTTTTTCCTTAGAAATCCCGTTAATTCATCGGTTATCTGCAATCGGGTTGTCAAAAAAACCTTCCAATTTGCTCTAGATATCTGGGGTTTTCAACCTTCCTGGATTTTTTCCTTTCTCAGGTTCTTTTGGTGCTCTTGAATCTGATGAGCTAAATAGGGTTGAAGGTTGGGTCTTTGGCACTTCATTCTGGTCATTTTCTTGCCCATCTGGGAAAGATTGCAGCTTTGGAGCACTGACGTCTGGGGGTGTCGGTGGACTGTCTCTGGATTTTTAAGGCAGGGTCTTGAAATTTGAATTGAATGCGATTTGGGTATGTGGGTTTATGTTGTTTGGATCCGTGGATGCGTCGGTCCGGTGTTCCCCGATTTCTGTCGACGTAGTGAAGTGGATTCTCTACTTTGGAAAGTTTTGAAAGGTAACTTTTTTCCTACTGTTTGATGGAGGCAACTCATAAATTCTTGAACGGAAGTGGGGAGAAGGGACTGGAGTGGGAGTTGAATGATTGGAGATGGGACGGCGATCTTTTTCTCGCCACACCTGTAAATGCTGTTCCTTCAGATTGCAGGAACGAGCGGTTATTTCCGGTTCCGTCTAGTGTATTATCGATTGGCTCTACATCTTGCTCTATTGACAATAATGAAATTGATCATGGAATGAATGGGAAGGGAAAAGGTGAAGTGGAGAAGCGGAGGAAAATTGTTGCCGTGGAAGACAATGAACCAAATGTCGAAGCTGGTTCTCTTGCATTAAAGCTGGGTGGACCCTCCTGCCCCGTTGTGGGGGAAGATTTTGCAAATGGAGTTGGAAATGACAACAAAGAGAGAAAGGTCCAGGCAGGAAGTTCAAATCGTGGAATGTGCCAGGTGGAGGGTTGTGCTGCTGATCTCAGTCGTGCCAAGGACTACCATAGGAGACACAAAGTATGTGAGATGCATGCCAAAGCCAGTAAGGCACTTGTTGGAAATGTCATCCAGCGATTCTGTCAGCAATGCAGTAGGTTAGTCTTTGCATGCCCCTCCTTTTTGTTTTTGTTCTTTCCTTTTGAAATTTGAAGTCTTGAGAACTTCTAATTGTACATATTGCTTGTCATCATCGTAGCACTTAACTAAACAGTAGAGTGTTAGACTATGTACCAGCCATCTAATGCACTATTTAATATGCGCTAGTCGTAGGTTGCTCTCTAGAAACTCTGACAAGTAGCATCATGATTATTAGACAGCCAATACATTGATTTTGGTTTTGGATGAAGATTGCTGGTACTTCATTGTACTAAATATCCATTCAAAATAAAAGGAAAAAAAGGAGAAGAGAAAAGACATTCATCAACTGGGAATCACTTGCAAATAGATTAAAACCTGCATAAAGTCACCTTCTTCTCTATTATAATTGTCATAGGAGATCAGGCCACTTGGGCAACACACTCTGACTCTATATATCAGCCACATGTGACATTTAGATCCTAGAAAACAGTCTAAAAAATCCTATCGTTCCTCTCAAATGAAGTAGACCAGTCAATTGCATGAGGCGTATATAGGCCACAACTTCCTATTTCATATTCAAGTATGTGGTTGCAATTCTGCAATGAGCACGCAAAGCACCTAGGTCATATGGAATAGACATGCAAAAGGAAGTCAAAAGTGCACTTTATTGACTAAAGATTATTCAGTATCTAAGAGACATGGCATGGGCATGGCCACAAGGGACATTGGTGATTTCAAGAAATTTATCACATGGAAGTCTTTTCATTAATTCCAAGTTTTAGCTGCATAAAACTACAATATTAACTTTATTTCTAACATCCTAACAGCATCGACATTTTGCCAAGGGTACGTGGCAGTACATACCACCATACCAGCAACAACAATGGTAGGCTCGTGGCCTTTAGCCACTTTTGCTTGTTGCAAGTCTACAGGAGCAGTGACATCCACCTAGCGTGTTGTTCTCATTGACAAATTTATTCACATCACATTTCACAAGATTGTGTCACACGTGCACAGGATCGTTGTAGAAGTCTTTTGCTTCCTAGGCTAGGAGTGTTACTTCACTGTCCCAATTGTAACAAACCCCTATCATATCTATAAGGTTCTTACCAAACTTGAATATCATGACCCTAGCCCAAGTCCTACTCGACCATAGCCCATGATTTACTTAAATCACAACCCTTCTATTTCCATACCATTGTAAAAACACTCAAGTTGTAAGATGCTCTATACATGCTCATTGTTATATAGTCCTTGCTCATCACTTCTCATTAAATAATGTAGGATTATACTTGCCAGCCGTACATTTTCCCCCACTTAAACTTGACGTCAAGGTCCACGCCATGATCACTAGGTGGTGTAGATACTCTCATTTTCCTGCACTTCAGGCTGGTTTCTTGTTGTAATACCACTTGTCAGAAAGTTGTTGATGAAGAGTAACTTAGATAGGTTTGTGGCTAATGAAGAGTAAATATGTGTGTCCATATCCTACTTCTACTGCAAGTTGAGAAGAGAATCTGCAACTTCAATTAGTCATAAAGTGAAGACAAAGTGTGGTGCACCATTCAGTTTTTTTGCCAATGTATTTAAGCAACAATACAACTTTCAAAAGAAACAAGCAGTGCACCTCAAAATGGTAGCATCACATATACAAAAAGGACTTTCCATGTTACAAGCAAGGGAATGTTGAAAACAACCATATCCCCAATTAAATACAAGCTGAAATGACTAAATTTTGTGTTACCAATGAGAAAGTACTCCTTTTACTTCCAATAATCTGTTGTGATGAGAATGTAACTCCAATATGCCTAGATCATCGTGTGCAATCATGAGATTAGTCCTTGGATTGCACTTATGCTTGTGTTGCTTCCAAACACTTCATAACTCTCACTTGAGCTTAGATCTGAAGTCAAACCTCAGTCTGTGTCGGCCAAATGTATCAGGTTCCTAGGAATCAAACATGATAAGTGAATAGAATTGGTCTAGGTGATGATTAAAACTAAGGTAGTGTTTTAGGAGTATTTTCTAGCCAAATTTCGCAAAGAAGCCTACAATCTTGATTATGCAGCCAAACATTTATATTCCAAGTAATTGCCAAACGATGCCCCATAGTTTGATGCACGACTGAAAACTCTGAGTCAGTGAAAAATGATGCTCAGATTATGGATAGCTGATTGTTTGACTATTTCTGCAGAATCCTAGTTCTATCCGGATGATATTGTTTCTATTGAATATTTATTGAACTCCGAATTGATGGATCAGAATTTAGAAGATGATATTGGTGGGCTTGCGTACTTCTAATTATTTGAATTTCATTCTTCATTTTCATGGAGTAGCTATTTCATACTCTTGGAGCCCTCAAGTATATAATATTTGTTGAAAAATAAATACTTTAAAGTTTAGATCACCCCATATATTATTCCATTTTTTTATCACTTAAATATTTATAAAGCATAAAACAGGGAATTTACTTGGGAAAAGCAAGAAAACACAAAACCCAAGGAATTAAAAATGAACCCATGATGGATTACAATGAAAATAGACAGACATGGCCTATGAAAGGCGCAAATGCAGGTTCAAAAGGCTAATTACAAATTAAATTTACCACTAGCTTCAGGCAGGCATGCGACATGAAAACATATCCTGCTATAGAAGAAATTTTTTCTTCTAAAGTACATGAAAAGAGCTCCTCATAAGTGATAACAGTCATCTAGTTCCTCCACAGTAGCAGTCAACCTGATAGCATTGGGTAGACAACTTCTTAGCTATAAATCCACACCTCTGCACCACAAATTAAATCAGTTTCCCCAAAACACGTGCCATTGTTTTCCTCTGCACCACAAATTAAATCAGTCTCTTCCATCTCCACCAGGCACCAGCACATGCTAACATCTACTTCCCAACATACAACCCCTTTTCTAAGGATGGTGTTTATCCATGGAAGAGTAAACACTATTGAGGGTGGTCTCAGAAACTAGTAAATTTAAATTTGAATATAAACTGAATAATCAGATTACTATTTTGTTTTTGTGTAGTACTAGCGTCAGTTCTATCTTATCCCCCATCCTTGCAATTTAGGTTTCAAGAAAAAACCATGTAACTTTAAAACAGGACCCCCTCCCCCTCCAAAAAAAAGGGGTAAAAAGGGAAAAGAACTTTTATAAAATATGGTGGGATTAATTCCATTAGAAATTTTGTAGTTTGATCATTTTCCCCTTAGTAACATAATCCAAATGTACATCCCACTACCATCACTAATGAAACCCAAGCTTCATAAGGGTTGACTCCATTTCACCCTTATGCTATCCCATTGTGTTGGTTGATTTCATTGTAACCTACAACAGAAATAAAAAGAAGAACAACATGAAGAAGAAGAGATGGGATCAACAAAAGTACAAAACCTAACTATTAGGATAGTAAGTCATTGTCCCAAGATAGGGGTTGGTTCTTGCTACAGTTTGTATGGTGGGTAAGGTCAAACAAGGTAGTCTTTGGTTTTTGTAAATCAAAGAAGGAACAAGAAAGGCAAGGGAATTACATTTTCTTAATGTTTTTTGTTTAAAGATGGTCATGAGAAGGTGTGCAACACATCAACTAAAGATAGTGAAGTATTACCATAACATACTCAGGTGCATTTTGTAACTTTTTAAAGCTCATGGTATTTTTGTGAAATCTAGGCATAATCGATGGTGGTTTACCATTTCTTGAAGAATTTGGACATTTTTGTTGTTTACAATTCCTGTTTAGATAAAAATTTGGGATAAAAAGATAAAGAGATATGGAAGTCTATCCCTTTTCTAATGTATTTTTCCAACTAAGATAGTGTTGCACCCATTCTTTGTAGTAATGCTTTCTTTGTTGCATGTTCATATAAAAACTCTGAGATAAGAATCTGCATCCAATGCTTCTGGATATGATCTGCTATCTAGAGTATTGTTAAAAGGGACAATGATATTTTGTTTTAGATAGTTAGGTTTACTTGTCCACCTGCTTAACCATGAGATTTGACACGTGGAACCTTTGTATAACCACAGATTGTCACATAATCGCACACTATAGATTACAAGTCCTCTTTTTAAATTTGAATAATTTCAATTCGAGTTTTCCACTAAAATACCATTTTAAATTTAAATTATAGCTTTAGATTTAAAAAAAATCTTCGTCAGATATTCTACAAGGTTACACATGAGCACATGGAGAATTAAAAATATTTCATTTTTTTTCAGTGATTTCTATTCAAGTATTCTATTTTATATTTTAAAACGATTCTATTCGGATTTTCTACTAAAACACTATCTTAAATTTAAATTATAGCTTTAGATTAAAAAAATATCTTCGTCAAATATCCTTAAAGCTTCCACATAAGCACTCTATAGATTAACAAATATTTCATTTTTTAGAATCATTCCTATTCAAATATTCCATTAAAATACTATTATAGATTTAAACCATAGCCTTAGATTAACAAAAATTTCTTTGTGAAATATCCCAAAAGGTTACCACATGATCACATTATAGTTTAAAAATATTCCATTTTTTACTCTAATCATTTCTATTCAATATTTTCATGACACACTATTTTAAATTTAAACTATAGCTTAACATTGAAAAAATTATATTGTCAAATATCTTAGACTTGTGTCATATTAGTACAACTGAATAAAAAATTTCTATTTCTTATTATAATAGTTTCTATTCAATATTTTCACTAACACACTAATTTAAATTTAAATTAAGGCTTTAGATTAAAAAATATGTTAGTTCCATGAAAAATAAAATACAATAATTTTCTAGATGAATCTTCTTTTATATCAAGAATCGTGGAAATAAAAAAATAACATACTAGAATTTAATAATTTTTCATTTTATTAACTTATTTAACAACTAATATCATTATTTTAGTTCCAATTTTATTTATTGTTTTAGTTTGTAGATATAGTTTGAACATGCATAGCACATGCATTGGTGTCTAGTATGTTAAAGCATGCCTTGTTTCAGGGTTAATTTGAAGAACTGCAACAATCTCTAACACTGATCTTCACAACGAAATGTTCATCGAACTACTTAAATTGTTTATGGCCCATTTTTGCTGCATTAACTGGCACCACCTTGTCTGCAAATTCTTGTTCTATTTATTCCTTTTATAGCTCCTGATGTCATTTAGAAAACTAAACTACCTTGTCATGAACAAAGAGTGAAGGACCTTCATAGGATGTCTACATATGTTCCTGGCTTTGTTCGAGAATGAACATGTTAAAACTCTCTAGTTGCTACCATATTTATAAACACCAGAAACCAACAAAGAAAGGAGGAATAGATAGAAGCACAACTGGAGAACAAAGGCAAATAATAGTTGCTACAAGAATCTATTGGAAGTGTGAAATGGGATTCAAGTATGTGAAAGAGGAGACAGGGTATGAGGCTGGGAGACAAGGAATCATATTATCAGTAAAATAAACTTCCAGGTTCTGTTTAATTCTCTTTTGTTCGCATAGATAGATGAAACAGCAGAGTCCTATACAAATTTATCAATAGATGATACAGAGGGACTAAAATTTTCTTGATCTTTTATTTTTCATATTTATATTCTTAACTTCTTAGTTTGTTTGTACTGCTATAAATAAATGTATTCAACTTCTTGATTGTGCCTTCTTTACTGTCTGAGAGAATTATATTACTTTTACCTGATAAATTCAGATTTAAGTATTTACATCTTTTTGGACTGATGGAACTTTTATGTGTAGGTTTCATCTTCTTCAAGAATTTGATGAGGGTAAAAGAAGTTGTCGACGGCGTTTGGCTGGCCATAACAGGCGTAGAAGGAAGACTCCTATTGATGCTGCTATTAGTGAGAGTCCTTTGATGGATGCTCGGTCTAGTACCTGTCTATTGACAAGTCTTCCGATGGCCCTTTCCAATTTGCAATGTAATCATTTTTCTTTTTTCCATATTAAATGACTGTAGTCCTTTTGGAGTATGTATTCTTTTGGTCTGCACTTGTTAAGTTGCCCAGCAGTGCAAATAATTTTGGCCACTAAACCTTTATTTGAAAAGTTGGTATCATGACTGTTGTTAATATGTTAAGAATTTGCACGATTGTCTGTTGGTCAAGGGAATGGACATTGTAGCTGATGATCTGGATGTCTGAACTGCTGATTGTGTATCATCATAAGAAAAGCTTATCTCTAGACATTCTTACAAGTTATAAATGGATTCTGGAAAATAGTTTTTTTTTTTAATCCATAAAATTATGATTTACTTGCTGCTTGACTTGCTTAATTTTAGCAAATTAAATTTATTCTATTTTCTTCTGTAACTACTATCTTTGATAAGTTTGTACCCTAATCTACCATCTTTGTAGTACAGGACAACTGATCTTGGTTGCAAAAGCTTTTTTTTGGTTGAAGTGAGATTGGTAAATTTTTTTGTAAATATACTGTTGGGAAAAAAATACAAATGGGAGTGGCACTATCACTGATTGAGGATGATAATTTGGGGAAAGTTTTGTAATTTTAGATTATCCTCTTGTGGAAAAATTTAAGCTCTAATATTGTTGATGCTTCATATCATGAGTTCATGACATGTTCATTATTTCATCTAAGAAAAGAATCTCTTTTTTTAATCTTTAAATGAATTGTTTCGATGTGCAACTAGAAGTTTGTTATTGATGTATCAATAACATCTTTATGTTATATCATTGCATGCACAAAAATCTATACATAAATGGAAACACAATGAATGCGTTTGGTATCGTGGTAGGGGAAGCATCTACCTTGGATATAGTGAAAAGAATTGTCTTGATGGGACACCTAGAAGGATTGCTAATCTTATTCAATTTATTTCCTATTTTCATCAGCTTGTTTGATCAGGGGGATTTTATTGGAGAAACCCTGTTCTTTACTTGTTTTAGAATGAATGGAATATTTTATGATGCTGTGGGAGAATTTTCCCTCTAATCCTAGTTAGTTAGACATATTTTACCTTTGTCGTATTTCTTCCATATCCTATTTGACGTCAACAAGAACTTTGTATTGGCAGTGGATTGGTTTGGCTCATACTGTTGTGCTTGATTAAGTCAAGCATGGGCCTACTTGCCAAGGTTTTATGCTTACTGGTCTGAAAAATTAGGGTCCATGTAAATTTTAGATTAGCCTCGGTCCTAGTTTCTTCTGTCATGCTTTGGCACAGAAAACAGAACATGTATGACTGGAGTGCAATATTTCTGTCATGGTGAAAATTACTTCTACCAGATATCAAACAGTGTGGCTCATAAGATCTATTGAGGTTCACTAGAGACTAGAGTCCAACTATTATTAGTTATTGACCTTTATTAATTGTAGTTCAAATGATCCTTTGGATTTGTGAAAGTATATGGGTGTTGATCTCACCCCGGCCCATGTAGTGCTATTCGCCAGTTCAGTTGGGGTTGGTTCGAGTTGGTTTACAAAGTCTACGAATAGAAGAAGAAAAGTTAAAGGACCTTCATTAGGCATGAGTCGGTCAAGGACGCTGACGCTTAAGTCAGCAAGGGGGGAGACCATGTTTTTAAGAGTGAAAGTGAAGAGTGTTAGGTTCCTCAAGATAGATCCTAGCCCCTTTCTCTATTACATTCATTATAGTGTATTTATACCTGAGGATGGTAGTTGGAGATCACTGTGGAGTTTGTCCATTGGCAATGATGACCTGAACACATGTTGATCACTAGTCGGAAAGCCATACGCGGTAAGGTGTGTTTTCAATAACATGGGACGTGTAGAAGACTATCCCAGTGGACTTGCAAAGTGTAGTGATGATGGTTGATTATTGTTGGAGATAACTGTTGAGCTAGGAAGGTATTCGTGCAAAAGACTATACCTTGGTATTCCTCCTGGTGCACTGTCAAGACATGCAAAGCGTGGTGTGAAGTGTTGGTGAGAGCCACATGTCGTTACTTGGGAGGTCATTTTGGCTTGGCGCTTGTTTGGCCTTAGTGTTGAAGTGATTTACGTCGTTCACCGTAAATGTCATGGCATGACTTGCTACATCGATCACTTAAGTGTCTTTAAGATTGCCTGGGACGTAGTGTCTATTTGGACTTGATTTCTTCTACTTGGTCTTCATGTTAATTGCCTAGAACGGTCCGACACCAAACTAGGTCGGGCGACTGATCCTAGATCAAGTGTATTATATGTACAACGTTGGTTTCTCTAAATTATTGGAATTTTCATTGTTATTGCTGAATCATTCCTCATTTTTTTGCTGAACAAATGCTGATGTTGTTTTTGGTCAAGATCAGTTAGCAGAATTTTCCTTCCCTAGAGAACAAAAAAAATTGATTACTTGTTTGATATTGAGCTTTTCTGTTCCCCTTGAAAGTCTAATTAGAAGAGATTATTACTTTCTTGGAATGCAGCCAAAAACACTGAACAGTTGAAAGACCAGGATCTTCTTTCTCATTTTTTGAGGAACCTTGCCAATTTGGCAGATTCAAGGAACCTGTCTGCTCTCCTGCAGGCATCTCAAGATCCAAAGATAGTTGGAAATTCTGCTGGAATATTTTCAGAAGCAGCACAAGCTGTTCACTCCAATGATGTCACTGCTCAAGAATGCTTGAGGCCTTCCTGTCCTAGGTCTAGAACAAACTATGAGGCTGAAGTTCAAGATTCTGCTAGAAAGCCTGCCAATGAGTCAATGTGTGCTGCTGTACCTGCTGTGGAGCTTCCGAGGAAAAGAAGTATTTTGGAGTGCTCTCCACGTGAGAACGTACATGGTGACTATTATTTTCAAAGATCTTAGCATTCTAACAGAAAACAATACATTAAAGAGGCTGTTACAACAGTTTCTATTTGCAGATTCTACCATGCAAAGGGCTGAGCCCACAGTGGGGAGGAGTGGACCAAAGAATTTTGATTTGAATGATGTCTGTAATGGTGAATATGATATAGTGGAAACTGAGAAGAGTAGGAATCTTGGGACCACTTCACTCAACCGTTCATGGATGATGCAGGATTCTCGCCATTCAAGTAGTCTACCCCAGATCAGTGGCAATTCAGATTCAGCATCTGTCCAATCTCTAGTTAGCTCTAATGGAGATGCCCGGGTATGTTTTTTTACCTCTTCAGCTTGTAGTTTTACAGATGTTTCATCTGTAAATTTGGTTGCATCCCACTTATTCGTGCTTTCTGCTGAAAAAGCATTTTGTAGAATGCCAGCATCCTTTTTTCTTTAAAATGACTGATAGCTATGGAGTTCCTTTTCATACATGTTCTACATAAATTTTACCATATCATATCATATTATTTCTGTTTGAAATGCATGTTAAAACCTTTTTTTTAGTTTTTTAAAATTCTAGAAGGCCTTGGTTTTGTACAAAAGATTGGAAAATTGAGACTATAATATACAAAAGAACGTTAATGTGGTGCTGTGTAACAGAAAACAGTAAAATGTAGAAAAATAACCTGGTACTATGCTGCTATGGATTCTTCAGCTATGAAGGATTGCATGTTGCAGGAGCATTATGCAAAACAACACTTAGCTTTTTCATAGATTAAGTGAAACTGTGGAAAAAAATGATGACATTTACTGATTAGTGAATACATATTTCTGTCCTGATTTGAATATTTATGAAGTTTGTGCATTCTCATCTCTTTAAGTTTTATTCTTCACATGAAATTTAATTTTTTTAGTTAGTTTATTCTACTTGAGTTCTTACGTTCCATAAATCTCTAGTGATTAATAAAACTGATAGTCTTTTTTTACACCGATGTGTTTGTTTGCAGGGTCAAACTGATAGAATTGCCTTTAAGCTCTTTGGAAAAGATCCAAAGGATTTTCCTATCTTTCTGCGAGCACAGGTAAGACTGGTCTATCATGCATTCTGTTGATAGAGTTGGTCTTTACCCAAGTTTTGTTCTTTTCTAAAGATGACAATATGAGATTCCAGATCCTCGACTGGTTGTCTGATACTCCAACAGATATAGAGAGCTACATTAAGCCTGGTTGTATCATTCTAACGGTATACCTTCGACTATCTGAGTCTACATGGGAGGAGGTACCTTATTCATGTTGGTCTCACGTAATCTGAATAATACTTTTGCTAATATATTTGAAATACATTCTCAGGTCATATTTCATTAATATACTCTTCATAATCATTATTTGGATGCTGTAACAGCTCTGCAACAATCTAAGCTCAAACTTGAGGAGGCTCCTGGACGTGGATAGGAATGGTTTCTGGAGAACTGGATGGATGTATGTCAGGGTACGGCATCAGATGGCATTTGTCTACAATGGTTTGTGTTTATACACGATTTCGTATACAGTTAATTCTGTATCAACTTGATAGCACATGGAATTCCAGTCTTTCATGTGCTATTATAACAGAAATGGTGCATGGTGGTTGACGTCCTTGTTTTCCTAATTGCTACAGGTCAGCTTGTAGTGGACTCACCCTTACTTGGTGTTAACAATAAGTGTACTACATTGAGTGTCACCCCTATTGCAGTTTCCATCTCTACAACGGTTAAATTCACCATTAAAGGTTTCAATATAGCTTGGTCTTCTATGAGGTATTGTTATTCTTTCTGTTGCTTCTTTCACTATAGTTAATCTTTTTTTCTACCAGAAACTGAAATATGCTGGTGCTGGTAGTGTTTTCCCCTTTCTTTTTTGAACTAATCCCAAATCGTACATAAATTTGTTTCCATCAGGTTGCTTTGTGCATTTGAAGGAAGGTATTTGGTTCAAGAAACAGCACCTGCTTTGGTTCCTAGCGTTCATGTTGGTGATATGAATGATGAGCCACAGTTCTTCAGCTTCTCTTGCTCCCTCCCTAACACATTTGGAAGGGGATTTGTTGAGGTGCCGGCACTTTGTATCGTGCTGATTCTATTACTTAACAACTTCACCTTTTCCTGTTAACTAGTTATGATGGTTGTTGGATTCAGGTTGAAGATCATAGTCTTGGTGGTGCCTTCTTTCCATTCATAGTTGCAGAACCAGAAGTATGTTCTGAGATCTGCACGTTGGAGAGCACCATTGATGCTGAAAACACCGTCCTGGAGAAATCTGCTGGAGTTAATGCCAGAGCTCTGGCATTGGACTTCCTGCATGAAATGGGTTGGCTTCTGCACAGGTGTCAGTTGAAGTCTAGATCACCAGAAGATATACATCCCTACTCGAATGTTTTTCCTGTAAAACGGTTCAAATGGCTAATGGAATTCTCCATGGAACATGAGTGGCTTGCTGTTGTAAGGAAACTTCTCAACATTCTTGTTGGGGGTGCAGTAGACATGGATGGCCATCCTGTCGAGCATGCATTAGAAGAAATGTCCCTGCTTCATGATGCTGTGCGGAAAAATTCTAGGTCAATAGTGGAGCTCTTCTTGTGTTATATTCCAAATGTTCATGTAGGGAACATAGAGACAGAATCAACTCAAGTTGGAAGAACGTCCGGGAGTTTTTTATTTAGAGCAGACATGACTAACACTGAGCGTCAAACACCCCTGCACATTGCAGCCAGTCAAGGTGACACTGAGGCTGTGCTGGATGCACTGACTGATGATCCACTCCAGGTATTTTTCCATAAAACGGTGCTTACTGATGGAGAGAATCATTTAACATGCAATATGGATTTGTGGTATTTATTGGAAACTTGCACTATTTCTGGAGAACAGTTCCCTTTTTTTTTTTTTTGCAGTATACCATTCAAATAAGAAACTTTATGTTGTTTCTTCACATTTGTGAGGAGCAACAGTGGTTTTAACTTCACCGAAATGTCTGTTGCTAATTTTTTGTGGTTTTGATGAGTTAGGTGGGAATTGCTGCTTGGAAGAGTGCTTGTGATAGCACTGGTTTAACCCCTGAAAACCTTGCTCGCTCTAACGGATATGAAGCCTACCTGCATTTGGTTGAGAAAAAAATTAATAAGAAATATGGTGCTAGTCACGTAGCCCTGGACATCCCTGAAACATCTGCTGCGTCACATGGCACCAAGAAGCAAGGAAACAGCGAAAACTGCAATAAACAGACCACGTTCGAGATCAACAAGAGCAAATCGAGACTGGAGCAGCAACCATATTGCAATGTGTGCAGCCATCAGCAAGTGGCTTACGTTAACAGCATCGGATCCAAACTGTTGTACAGGCCTGCAATGCTCTTGATGGTAGGGATTGCGACAGTATGTGTCTGTGTAGGTCTGCTTCTCAAAGGCCTTCCAGAGGTTCACTATGTTCATTCACCCTTTAGGTGGGAAGCAATTTGTTTTGGGTCCATGTAAGTGTTTTCTAGGTCTCGATATTGTCTCCAGATTAATGTTATCAGTTCATTCAGTTTGTCGTGAGTGTATTAGCAGGATGTAAAGATGTGAGAGCCTTCTTAAGGCTATTGTGTAAAGATGTGAGAGCCTTTTTGAGGCTATTGTGTTTACTGCTGCACAGTTGTGCCATGAACCATGTAATGTTTTACGATCAATGTGCTATGGAACTAGCTGCAAGTTGCAACCCGTTTATTGCTGTACAGTTTTGCCATGAACCATGTATTTAATGATTTACAACCAATGTTTTATAGCACTGCATAAATCCATACTTTTTATAGCACTACAAGCAATGTTTTAGTTTGTGAGTCTTGTGCTAGTGTCGTATGGAAGGTTCGTAAGTGTTGTATTCGTTGAAGACTCTACAGTCGTATACCTCTAGCTGTTGCCGTAACATGAAAAAAAACATCCCTTCTAAAATTTTCTTTTAGGTTAATGACCTTGGAATGGAAGTGATGTGTAGGGACCACAAGTAATGAGCTCAATTATTAACATTTAACTCAGTTCCTCGTTATTTCGAAAAAGAAGAACAGAACACTCCTAGCTGCTGCCGTGCTAACTTTCAGTCAAGAGCTTGTTTGGCATGGTTTGTACTGATGATGAAAAAGGAATTTCATGTGAAAGATATCATCTGCATGTATTCTAATACTTTTCTAGAAATCCTAACGATATTAGGATTTTGAAAAGAAATTCTTTTGTATCAGTAAGGTCCAAACATTTTGCGTTCACACAAAATGTATCACCTTACACAGCCAGTAGTCATGTTCACAGAGGGAAAAAACATTCAGCAGTAGGATTCTGTTCAGAATGTTTCTCGAATGTTGAACGAGAAACCCAAATATTTAAACAGGGACGACAAGGCAAGTAGCATTCAAGTTATATCAATCCCAAAGAGCGGTAACCAATCAACCAAAAAAAGTCACAAAGTCCTCCGTTCCAAAGAATTGGTACATCCTCTTTATTACCATACCTTCGATAATTCCATAAAAAGAAAGGCACAAACAATAGATAACTTTCAAAAGGAAAACAAAAAGGTAGAAGGACAATCAACAACTTCTGTAACGTAGGGATAACAATGTAGTTGTGGTTAAGAAAAGTATTGACTGCAAGAGGCGGTTCAGCAGTGCATGAATTTGGATTGACCGCATTAGCACTCTAAGCAGTAGGTTTCTCCCACTTGAGGGGCTTGACAACCTCCCAAGTGAAGTCGGGGTCATCACGACCGAAGTGCCCGTAGGCAGCAGTCTTGAGAAACCTGCCATTGCCACCCCTCTTAAGGTCAAGGTTTATGGTCATCATTCCAGGCCTGAAATCAAAGTTCTCCTTCACAATCTTCAGGATCTCCTTGTCGGGTATCTTTCCAGTACCGTAAGTGTCGACAAACACTGACAGAGGCTCTGGCACTCCGATGGCATATGATACCTGAACAATGCACCTCCTAGCAAGACCATTAGCAACAATGCTCTTTGCAGCCTGCCTGACAATGTAGGCACCGCTGCGGTCCACCTTGGTGGGGTCCTTCCCGGAGAAGGCACCACCACCATGGGCTCCCCAGCCACCATAGGTGTCGATGATGATCTTACGACCGGTGAGGCCAGCATCACCGTGAGGTCCACCAATGACAAAGCGACCAGACGGGTTGAGGTGGAAAATGGTCTTCCCATCAAGGTACTTCTCAGGGATGACAGGCTTGATGACGTGTTCCTTGAGGTCCTCAGCAATCTCATCGTTCGTAACAGTCTCATCATGCTGGGTAGAGATGAGAACGGTGTGAACACGGATGGGAACCATAGCACCATTCTCATTGTGGTACTCAACAGTGACCTGTGTCTTGCCATCAGGTCTCAGCCAGGCACATGTCCCATTCTTACGGACCTCAGTGAGACGTGCTCCAAGCTTGGTGGCCAAGACATGGCTAAGGGGCATCAACTCAGGGGTCTCGTC
Organism: Posidonia australis; assembly: GCA_024699735.1. Classification (NCBI taxonomy): domain Eukaryota; kingdom Viridiplantae; phylum Streptophyta; class Magnoliopsida; order Alismatales; family Posidoniaceae; genus Posidonia; species Posidonia australis. The sequence continues at coordinate 7,500 of JAMKQA010007598.1, read as the reverse complement.
TGTGGCATAGCCAAACATGTGTCCTTGGTCACCAGCACCAATCTCCTCAGGATGCTTGGTGAAGTGTCCATGGACACCCTGAGCAATATCAGGGCTCTGCTGCTCAATGTTGACAAGAACCTTGCAGTGATCTGCATCAAGACCAACATCATCAGACACAAACCCAATTGCACGGCAGGTATCACGCACGATCTTCTCATAGTCAACCTTGGCCTTGGTGGTGATTTCTCCGAAGACCATGACCATGTTGGTCTTGGTGCAGGTTTCACAGGCCACCTTGCTGTCAGGGTCCTGGGCCAAGCATGCATCAAGAACTGCATCAGAGACCTGGTCGCAGAGCTTGTCGGGGTGTCCCTCGTTCACGGACTCGGAGGTGAAAAGGAAGGTCTCCATTCTCCTAAGCCTGCATAGGCAAGAGTAGTATCTTCTCATCCATGTTTCATCATCATGACTAAACAAGAAAAGCTCACAGATATCTCAAAAAAAAATAACAATGTGGATTATCGTTTATGGAGAACAAATGTTATCAAAAACAATCACTTGAATTTGAGATCTCAATTGTAATTGGGACCATAATGATATAAATTTCGTTAATAAACCATCACTCTGTCTAACAACATCAAATAATTAAATAATATAAATTCTCACAGTACTCAACAATGTTTTTGATAAGGCAATACTAAACATGAAAATGCAGAGATCAATATAGAAACACTGAAAGGCAATAGACAGTGCTGTATGGGCTTTATACCTCAAAGACAACAATACATACAAGTACTGATAGATACACTAGTATCACCCACAAGTCTAGATTAGAAATGGCCTTTAATCGAAATGAGGCAATAGGCTAATATGTGGAGATCTATCTATATGAAATTAGATCACAAAGAAGGCTGAGTATTAGGCAAAACAACATTCAATCAATCAATCATGAAACACCGATTTATGTCGAATGGATCAAGAGCATGTAATACACACACATAAAATGTCAATGCATTAAGTAGATCTGAGGTCAGAGTCACCTAACCTAGGTTTTAGCATGTGAAGAATGCAGAAACAAAATCGAAAGGAGGAGGGAGGGAGATTAATACCTACCTGGATCTGAATCTGAATCTGAAAGAAAGAGCAACCTTTCTTGTTTCCTCTAGTATTTGGTGGTGAATGAGTAAATCAAATGAATCACCACATTACCTTTGTTCTGGTTTTGATTGGCTACACCGTTATTTATGGGGAGAGAAAGCTGGCGCCTGGAGTACGACCCCATTCGGGTCGGAGGATCCGGAAGCACTAAATTTCTTCTTTATTCGGTGGATCCGACCAGGCCGTGATGGATACATTCCCACCTTCCGAGGAGTCGATAAGCGACACCGACGTGCGTGTGGGGCCCGTCCTCCCATTTCAAGATGATAAGGAGTAAAGGAGGTGAGCATGAATAAAGAATTCCATCCACCGACTTCTTCCACCCCACCATACATAACATACTGTATCTCTCTAAACAAACCCTACTTTTTTTCTCCAAGAAAAATGAGATATTTAATATTACAAAGAAAAGAAAAAGAAAAGAAAAGAGATTCAACGAAAGAAAGAAGATCCACCGACGAACGAAAAAGAAAAATCCGAATAGTGCCTGCATGTCCGGACCATGATAAGATCCGAATCACTTTTTAGTTTTAGGCTCTTGCTTTTCTTGTTGGATTCAAAATTACCACACTTAATATCCAATTTTACGTGTATGTATATGTATATAGCAATATAGCTGTTACACACGTCTAAGAAAATTAGGTAGAAAATAGGCTTGTCAAAATGCAAAAATAAAAATTAGCCTACATGAAACATGCCTTGCGTGAGTTTTTAAAAATTGCCTGCCGTCTACAAAAGAAAAAAAAAAAATACAGCTGTCAACACGAAAAGTTTGTAATACATCTGTAATGATAAGACAACTTCTTCCATACAAGAAAATAACTTCTAGTTGTACTTTCGATTTGCTTTTTTAATTTTTTGATAAGATAATACAAACGTCATTAATGTTCTAGATCACACTTCAGTAAGCAATGCATGATTATTCTCCCGATAATTTTCTGAATGGCCAAAGCCCCAGCAGTAAGGTTGAAGAAGGCACGCATACATGCAGAGCGAGGTGAACATCAAATATCAAATTATGGAGGAGGAGATGAAGAAGATGAAGAAGATGAAGAAGAGTTCTTTCACTACGTGGTAGGGTGAGCTCCTGCTGGGTGTGTGGTTGGTGAGCAGGTCAAGTGTTTCAATGTCTAGGGTCTACGCTCTTCCCACAGAACAAAACACTCAACCAGCAATCTGTCCTACACATTTCATAAAGCAAGTAAGAAAATGATTTGTCGGCCAACTCTTCTGGCATGGAATCCTCCAAGTTCAAGCTCAACATGAGATGTATTGTTTTAATCAAAATAACCCTTCCTTTTTTCTTTTTTTTTTGCACGGCAAATATCTGTTGCTGTTTGGACTCAACTCCTCTGGCAACCATGAGTTCTTAAAGTATTTATGTCAAGTTGGTTTTTCAATTTTTAAAACTTTGCCAAAAAAGAAAAATGGAACTTAAAAAGTATCTTTGATATATATGATGGTGAGGATGGGTCCATGCATGTGATTCGGATTCCAAAATACAAATGAAAGCTATTTAGTTATTTTTTTTTTTTTAAAAAGTCCAAGCTAAAAAATAAAGCTTGTGTAGGAAATTTGCACGTTGTAGGTGTATTGGAGCTCCACTGCTCCGTTTGTTTCTCAGTCAACATAAAAGTTGAGGAGAAAGGAGGGAAAAAGAATGCTTGTATAGAAATCATGTTTTGATATTTTAATTTTTGATATTGCAACCACGAAAATCCAACCGAGGGGCATGGGCTCCCCAAGCGTGAGATGGGTGTCATTGAGAATTGTATTTGGTACATTTTGATATCATGTTTGTGCCTCCATTAATTTGACTAGACAAGGGCACATGCTTTGCATATGCAATTCATTAACTAAAGGAATCAAGTTGACTCCTTAGTGAATGAAGTGTTAAAGAACAATCTATGCAAAGTTTACACTGCGTTTCGCTTAATTATCGTATTAAGTGTTTCTTAATGATTAAGCCTTTCGAAACGATGTCCCACAGGTGAGCACCTGCAAAAATGCTGTTAGTGACTTTTCAACTCATTAAGAGTTGTTGGAGAAATTTTTTAAAAGCAAATGAGTGTTTGTTTTTTCAAAATTGAGAGTTGTGGGTGACTTTCTCAGTTCATTGAGAGTTGTTGGACAAATTTTCAAAAATACAAGTTGTTGGTGACTTTTTAGTTCATCTGCAAAAAAAGTTGTTAGTGACTATTCAGTTCTTGGGAGTTGTTAGACAAATTTTTTAGAAGTCAGTGAGTGTTAGGTTTTTCAAATTTATCCAAGTGATGGTTTTTATTACAACCTGAACCTATCAAAAATATATAAGTGATGCCACCCATATTACCGCCAATGTAGCAGCCTTACTTCATGCTTGACAACCACAACCACTGGAGGAGAAAAACGGAGGTGATCGCAAGAAAAGGAGGAGAAACAACAGTAGTGATACCCTGCTATGATCCCTATGTCTTCTTCCATTTCAACTTTTCAACGACCTCTTATTCTAACAATCTCCTCTCAACAACTTCTTCTGTGATTAGAAGAGGATTTCATCATTGTGGATATGTGGTTTTGATAGGTATATTAACACTTCCACGTTCATTAATAATTTTGTCATCGTCCTTCATCATTTCAATTTTGTTGACTGATAAGATGTCTTTAGGGAGATGTACATGTTATATGACTTACATTCTTAGTTTATTGAATCGACAAAAAGATGTCTAGTTATGTCCGCATGTTACGTAAAGCATGTTATTTCTTTCAAAAGAAACAAACAATAAATTAAGAAATTCTAGATTAGACTATGTGGAGTAAGAAACTCTATGAATAAAACTAAATAACATGAATAAATCCTAATAATACTAACTAGGAGTGATTTTTAGCAAGTCTATGCCATGATTTATCTAAAAAATACAATAATATTATAAATAAGAAAAAAAGAATGACTACTTGCTTCACGCTTAGTGTTATATGATGTGGGATGAAAAAATGAAAGAGAGCAAGGAACTTTCGAAGGCAAATCTGTCTCCCTAGATGTGGGATCTCAATTTTTTTACTGGGATTTAATAATATATGGCTTTGGATCTCTCAAAAAAGTCTCTCATGTGACTCGAATTCTCTTAAGTGCTTTGAAAAACTCCATCATTTTCAATGGCCTCTAAAATATTCTATAATGTGCCTCCAAATTGCCTCCTTTAACCCTAAATCAATGATTGACTATATAGGATTTTGGGGGTTGATCTCACGTCGGAATATGGGTAGATCTACTTTAAATTTAGTTATGATCTAAGATTGACTATTTCAATGTTGTTGCTACTTGGACTGACAACTATATTAGATATTCCTTGCATAATTCTATCCCTTATTTGTAAATCCATTAAAACAATGATAAATTAATGGTTTAAGGTTGTCATCGTTCAGAGGCAACACTTTTAAACCTTAATTTTGTTAATTTTATATATTGGAATTTGTTTATTATAGATTTAGCTAGAAATCGTTTGGAACTTAATACCTATATTTAAAACATTGTTCATAATGGGAATCCATTTACAATAATTATTTATTTTAAACTCAAGCTTACTTATTATGCAACCTAAATTTAGAATAATTATCTTCTCATAATTTTTGTTTTGGAAGTTATTTGGTTTTGTGGATCATTTAAAGTTAATGTAATTTTGTTATTAATTGGTTATTTTGGATTATCTTTGCATTAATTTAATATGATTTTAATTTAGATATGGAAATAATATTAGAAAAAAGTGACATCTAAATCAAAAATTTAAATCCTTCTCTAGAAAATTCAGAAATAAAGACATTATTTTAAAAGTGCACATCATAAAGTTTCTAGAATTTTCCTCAATTAGCTATATTATTTAATGTATTATAGATATTATTTAAAAGATTATATGTGAAGATATTCTTTTAAAATTTCTAAGTTCCAAAAATATTATTTAATGTATTAGAATTTTCCTCAATTAGCTAGATCTGTTATTTTGATATTATTTTGCCATGTTATTCATGAAATTTCTAAGTTGAAGATTACATTTGGAACTAACCACTTGTATATTTTACAAGATTTTTCTGAATTAACTTATTATTTTGTTTCCTTTGTAATTAGGTAGCATTATACTTAATTTCTAGAAAAAATAGGAATTGATTTCAAATATGTTTAGCAACAATAATGATGTCATAAGATATTTATTTTTAGAATTTTTAGGTTTATATTCTCAAAAGCCTTTAAGCACATTTTAAAGCTCATTAGAATATTCTAGAATTTAATATAAATAATAAATATTTTAGAAATAAATATTGTAATACTTTAGAAAAGTCTAGAGAATATCTTAAAGCCTGAGAGATTCTAAAAATACGAGGAAACTATTACATTAGGATTAGCACCTCTTAACGTGGTGACACATGTTGGTGCCACGTGACTTTATTTGTTGCCATTTATAATGGCATTAAGATATGTCGCATGCGTGATAGGTAGCAATATGGTATTTTGTATATGTTTTCTATTTTTTGTAGTTTTTGGACATCAGTCTAGAGAGATGTATTAAAAATCCATGGAAATCTCAAAAAATTATATAAAATTAAAAAAACATTTTTTGTAGTCAAGATACTCAATTCTATCTCTGATTTTGAGTTGAATGAGAGTATTAACTCTACTACTGCTAACAAATCTGTGTTAAGTAATGTTTTTAAAGAGATTATAAAAAATCTAGAATATATGTTAAATATTTTTAATTATGTAATTTTAGACGCCTTGAAGTTTTCTATCTTTTAATTAACCATTGGGAATATAAAAATGAAATGTCTACAATTATCAGAAAAAAAAGATCTCGATAGCATTGACAACCTAATATGAAAGCCTTGCTCCTCTTCCCCTTCATTTTCGTGGATTGGGTTGTTGACATGAGATAGCGTTGTTGTCTTCATTTCTTTTATATCCTTGCATGAGATAAGGTTTTATGGATTTAACGCTAACTCCTAGTTATAAGGAGGAGAAGTTGTTAGGACAATGACCATCTGATTAACTTATAATTTATATATATTTTATTCCATATTTATTGATTAATGTATATAAATAATGCTACTTGAGGTGTTTTGTGTAAATTTTACAGAAACCTAGAGACTTAGAAAGAATTTAAAAAAAAAAGGGAGAAAAAGAATAATTGTGTGACCATGCCGGTGGAACCCCTAGGCGTGGTTCACCAAACCTACTCTGGTGTGCGGAAACACACGAGGAGATCCGATACAGTCACGGCGAAAATGGTGAATCCGGAGGAAGAGACAAGACTCAGAAACACCAAAGGGAAGACAAAATGATAAGGAAAGGAGTCGCCACCTAGTCTTTTAATGGAAAGACGAGGAAAACCAAAACAAACACAAGAAAATCGCGAAACAAAACAAAATGCAGAATGCATGTGTGATCCGTGCCTAATGGATAATGCAAGATGAATGCGAGCCAAAGAAAGGGTAAGGATTCTGGTTACGCATGGGGAAGGGGTTAGGCACCCCCACGCGCTCGAGAAAACTCGGTCTTTTTAGGTTTCCTATTGTCAATGGTCTGATGAATGTATACTTGCTTATTCTATATGCTTATGCGTGAAAATGACCGAAAACATGCCAAATCAAGGAGAAGTGAAATCAAAGGGAAAAGTTAATCCGAGGGTCAAATGTAGGCATTGTTAGTGTCGCTTTACTGTATGCCCTTGAGCGATGAGGAAAATCGTGAAATTCTCGGAAAGTGTCTGGCAAAACAGCGAAAATTGGGATAAATCTGAGAAAATCAAAAAGGGGAAATTAATCCTTGTTTCGGGACCCTGTCGGCTTTGTAAGCCTTTTATTGTACGCCCTCGGGCGATGGAAAACCAAATCAAGTGAAAACTGCGGAAAACCGAGGGAAACCTGGAAAACAAGGAGAAGACTAAGCTCGGAACATAGCTAGAAAGAGTGCACCAAGCAAGGAAGAAAAGACGGGAAAAAACCGTGCAAAAAGATGTGAAAAGTATGCAAAATGCAAGTGTGAGTACAAATCTGAAGAAGTCTAGGGGGTTTTGTGCAAAAAGCCCAAATCTGAGGAAAACTAATATTCAGAAGCCCAAATCATCGATAATACATAGGAAAACACATTCCATGCATGTATGAAGAAATCTAGGGTCAAATGTGCTCTCCTAGTGCAAATGAAGTTTTCTAGGGGCTAAAATGCAATTTACCCACTAATGCATGCATGCACATCAATTCAACATAAAATCAGGGTAAAAATGCAATAAAATGCCTCAGAAATGATGCAGGAAGTTTCAGGGGCAAAATGGTCATTTTACCCTTGAAAACAGGCAATCAGAACAATATCAATGAAGTACAGGGGCTAAACTG
>JAMKQA010007597.1:0-36299 GCA_024699735.1 Posidonia australis | reverse complement strand
ATTTGTTTTCAACAGTTTTCTTGCATTTTAGATTGCATTTAGGCATGTAGAAAGCAAGGATGATAAATCGCTCAAGATATTAGATCTTTGATCTTATTATGCAATATTATTGCATCAACTCTTGACCCGACACACGAGCGATAATTCTAAGCATTAGGACACACCCCTACACATCATGCACCTATACTTTAGACATCACACGCATTTGCATGGCATGACATATCACCCTTGGGCGTACAGCAAAAGGCTGCAAAGTCGACATTCATGAGCAAAAGAGAAATCAATAGAAGACCGATTTATCAGGCGTACGAGGGTGCCTAACACCTTCCTCGTACGTAACAGGGATCCTTACCCACATTTCTAGTTTACGCAGCCCCTTTTTATTTGTTTTGCATGATTTTCATGTTTTACGGTTTTCCTCGTCTTCCGTTTTAATAGACTAGGTGGCGACTCCTGCATTTTTGCATTTTTCTTCTTTTCTTTTTGTCGTGGCTTTGCCACTTTTGGCACACATAATATTATATTTATTTGTGGCCACCCCCGACTGCATGGTTACAATAAGTCCATTCCTAAACAAACCGTATTTCTTTTCATTTCTTGAAATCACATTGTTTTTTATTCATTTCAACTTTTCTTTATTGTTGTTACCGTGATCAGGGGTATCCAGGCACACAAGCAGTAGGCAAGGACATCATTACCCCTACCTCCTTGCACTGCTGTAGTGAAATTCCCCATGTGGGATGCCACCAACCAGGCCAACTGGCCTCAATCGTTTTCATATATGCATGGGGATACGTCATTGTCTAACGCCCCATCTGTGACCCGAACAACTAGGTACAATGACCCAGGCTCAGCCTACACCGTCAGTGACCCGAACAACTAGGCTCAGCAACCTAAGCTCAGCCTACACCGTCACAAGATTGGTGACTTGAGCAACTAGGTTCAACGACCCAGGCTCAGCCTACACCATCTCATGCTTGGCAACCATAGTCGTGTCTAGCAACTAGTTTCATTGGAGCTGCATACTCCTACCACGTTGTCGACACCAACCCCATGGTTCCTTAACACATTTTTAGTGTTTCATTTTCAAAACTCTTTAAGCTTTTATTTTCAAAACCATTTCCATTTCATTCTTTTTCATTGTAGGAATCTATTTTCCATGCAATACTTGACCCTCTTGAGGGGTCCCAACTCAATTCATGAAAAACCATGCTTTAAAAATCATAAATTGGGTCTCATGCCCAAAACCACACACAATCAACCATTTTATTCATTCATAGGGTCTAAAAACCCAAAACCATGCCCAATTCCACTTATTTGGGTTCTATATTCGTCCTTGCCATTTGCATGGGGAAAATAGCACTAACACATGTTCATTGCCCATATAAAACCTTTTTATTTCCATTATTTGCGCCCATCTATTCACAGGGGCCAGGGAATGAAAACAGCAGACCGAATTGGAATTCAGTATACCGAAAATCACTGATTCGGTATACCGAATTCCTTCGGTATACCAAAACCAATGCTCCTACACTAAATAACAGGGATTCGGTATGTCAAACCCAGTTCGGCATGCTGAATCACCCATGTTCTGTACACAGCCCTGCCAACAAACCATTCGTTCGCCGAAAGTGGGAGCGTCTGGTAGACCCCTCAAACAAGTATCATAAAACACAAATAAAACATGGGGTGTAGACCCTTGAATCTAGTTCAAAACCCCACAAGACATTAGTCAAACCATCAACCATACATTCAACACGAAAATCATAAAGGGATGATGCTCAAAAACGACTATTGTAGCCCTCATCCCAAAACTTGTATATTCCTACAAATTTCAATCCTAACCGCATGATATCTATGTTTTCATGCATTCCAACTCATTGTCATCAATTCTACTATTTTTCTATGATTTTACATGCATTTTCTCATTTTCTTTCAAGGAAACAAAGAAGAAAAGGAAGGGAGGGTCGCGTACCTCTCCGGCGGCCCCCGCAACTCCAACGAGCTCCACCACACCCTGGCGTAGCCTCAGAGAAGCTCCGACGATCCTCAGCCTCCTGTGGACGCAACTGCATGTTGACCTTCTTCACTCCCAACTTGCGTGCCACCATTCTCTCCTTCTCCTTTCCTTTCTCGCCGTTTCCTCCCCTGCCCACTCCTGCCACCCTCACTTTATCCTCTCCTCTTCCCGCGTCGCGTCGGCTGTCCATCGCGTCGGAAGAGACGGCGAGGCACAGGCCTCTGTCGCTGGTGGCACGGGTGTGGGGAAGAAGAGGAAGAAGAGGACTAGGGAGGCTGGAAGGGTGTAGCACGTGAGAGAGAGTGAAAAGGAAAGGAGAAAAAAAAGAAGGAAAGAAAAGGAAGAAAAGATAGGCATGCAAACTAAGGCGACTATGCATCCTCAAATCGGACTCCACATTGGTCCTAAATCACAAATAGGTGCACAGAAAGCCAACCACAAGCTCGCACATCCAAGAAACAACAGATTATCCATTAATAAACCATTTATATAATATTACAAATAATTACATGGTTTACAATTAAAATGGATAATTAGGCCCAGATGTCACACCTTGTCCTCTCGAGCATCTTCCTCTTCCTCCCTTTTACCTTCCTGAAGTGTAACTCAACGCCTTGAAGCTCTAGTCTCCCTCCCACAGTCGAGCTCCCTAGAGAAGACAATGGCGAGGTGGATCAGGAGAGGTATTCACGCTTCCTTCCTAGCCTCCGATGTCTTGCATGCCTTCTCCTTCTTCCCATCGACCTTCAGGAAGCCTTAGATCACCACGATAAAGCCTCTTTTTGCCTTTCGAGCTCAGGTTCATCAGAGAAGCCTAGATCGCCGATGAGGTAGGTCGAAAGAGGCATTCATGCATCTCTCTTGACCTTTGACCACTTGCATCTCTACCCATCCATCCTATCGACCTTCTAGGATCATCGAAACACCACACCATTACCTAGACATGGAAAACGGGCCGGGCCGGCCTAGCCCGGACCTGGCAAAAACACCCGCGGACCGCAGGCCGTGCCGGGCCAGACCGGCCGGCCCGCCTAGGCCAGCCGGATAGGCCCGCGCTGTGCGCAGAAAATGGCCGTCGGCCCGTGGGCCCAGCCCGGCCCGAATGCGGGCCATGGGCTGTGCCGGGCCCATGGCCTGTTGCAGCCGGACCAGACCGGCCAGTGGGCCCGGGTGGGCTGGCTGTTTCGTGGGCAGGGCCGACCCTGCCCGGCCCGTTTTCCATGTCTACCACTACCTCCAGTAGCTCCATCTACTTTGAGCTCATTGTCGGAATTGCGACGTCGGTGAGCAAGGTGGGGGAAGGAATTCGACTGTTCGATGCCTCATCGGAGCCATTGGATCTCTTTGTCCTTCTTCCTTCTTGCTTCGCTAGTGATTAGATGCATGATCGAATGTCGGGGAAGCCCTGGATGGCTTTCCAAGCAGTCGTTGCCGACGAGATTCAATCGTCGGCGACTGTTGTTTCTTTTTTTAAAGTTTCTTATTAAAACTCTCTCTTCTTTTCTTTTCTTGCATTTAGGTCCCTACATTTTGCATCTTAATCCTTGCATTTGTTTGTAAAACATTTTAATAATGTTTTGTTTTGGTAAACTATCAGATGGGCCCTTGCACTCTTTTTTATAAACTTTCAGGTCCTTAATCTTTGACAGAAACCCTCAAATTTTGTTTTCTTTCATCTTTAGTCAGTGTGCACATTTAACCCTAAATTTCTCTAAAATTGCACTGAAAACATGTTTTTATGGCACATTTACAAATTAGACCGTGGAAATTCCCATTTTCACCCAAAAACACATAGATTTGCACATTTAACCCTGAATTCCTCCAAAATTGCACTAAAACATATTTTTTCTGGCATATTTTTTCAGGAATCTCAATTTTTACCCAAAATGCACAATTTTGCACATTTAGCCCCCACCTTCCATAAAATTGCATAGAAATATGTTCTTTAGCACATTTGCAGATTTAACTTTAGTATCCCAGCCTTTACCTAGTAACATGTATTTTTACACAGAGGCCCCTAGAAACTTACATATTTCATCCATGCATTCATTTGTACATCTTGATACTCTTTGTCATATATATATTCTCATGCATATCTTCTTGTTTCTTGCACACACATTTTAAGCTCTTTACAAACTCAATCTTCACATTGTTTTCTGGATTTCTTTTGAATTTCATGATTTTGATTTTATTTGGATTTTCATCACCTGAGGGTGTACATTAACAGGCTTAACAATGCCGACATGGCCCCAAATGAGGATTATTTTCTCTTATTTGATTTTATCAAATTTTCCTAGTTTTCACTGTTTTACATGACGCTTTCCGAATATTTCTTATTTTTACATGATTTTCCTTATCACCCAAGGGTGTACAGTAAAGCAGCATTTTCAATGCCTACATTGTCCCTTGGATTATTTTCCTTATCATTTCTCTTTTATTCATTGTTTCTTGGTGATTTGTCATGTTTTCACATTCATCTTAGGTGGTTAACCATGAAAGACCGAATTCTTTGGGCATATGGGGGTGCCTAATACTTTCCCCATGTGTAACAAGAATCCTTACCCATTCTCTGGCCTGCATTGGCTAAGTGTTGCATCCACTAGGCACGGAGCATACATGCATTCATTTGCATCATTTTCTTGCATTCATATGTATCTTGGTTTTCTTTGTCTTTCCATTAAAGGACTAGGTGACGACTCCTTTTCCTTATCCTTTTCTTATCAATTTTTGGAGTTTCTGAGTTGAGTCTTCTTTCTCAGATTCACCATCTTCACTGTGACCATATCTAGATTCTTCGTGTGTTTCCACGTACCGAGGAGTTGTGTAGGGTTCCACCAGCATGGTCACAATGCTGTAAAAATGTTAGTATATATTTCTTCTTCTTTTTTACTTCGTGGATGTTAACTTATACCATACTGGTTTCTCCATTATCATAAGCACATATTGGATCTGAATATTTTTGATCTTTTGTGTTATATTTTTAATGGTGGTATTGATACGGAATTGATAGGTACCTTAGCTTTTAAATTGAGATTATACTTTGAGCTAATTAGTTTTAGTTTCAATTATAAATATTTTATAGTTTCTCCATTATATTTGTAGTAATATGGTTGATGAATCTGTAAAATACGTAATGTAGCTGCCTTTAAGATTTAATTATGGTTTATGGTATAATTTAGGTTTTCTTCTCATTTCAGTTTTGTTTTATTTTATTTCATTGTTAATTAAATTGAAGTTGATTGTAATATTTTTTGGTAGCGGTTGTTATTGATATCAACCATTACATACAATTTGTTTTTATAGTTTTCTAAGGTACATTTGTTAAGGAGATACTAGACCCATTAAGATACACAAATGTCTTTTGTAATTAATGAGAATTATTTTTCGTTGTTGAAACTTTAGATCATTTCTGGTTTTAGTTTTAAAGGGACGGTATACATTCTTTATAAGTGACGGTTGAAAATATAGTTCAATTCCAGTTTTATTTTTAGTGACATGATATTAGTTAGTTATAGTTAATAGACCCAATAAGATAAGTAGATACGATCTTTACAATTTTATAACACAACAGAAACTTTTTTTTATAACTATAGTTTTATTGTAAATTTAGTTATAGTGAATTGATATTAATTAGTTAACGTTATAGGACTTTATTTTATTGTATTGTTTTTAATTTTATAGTTTTCTAAGTTACAATTGATAAGGAGATACTGGGTCCATTAAGATACAAAGATACACCTTCTGCAGTAACTCAGAATTATTTTTTTATTGTTGAAACTTCAGTTCATTTTTAACTTTAGTTTTAGTGATATGATATTAGTTAGTTACAGTAAGTATACCCAATAAGATAAGCAAATATGTCATTTACATCTTTACACCATGATTGAATCTTTTTTTTATAACTATAGTTTTATTGTTATTTTAGTTATAGTGAATTGATATTAGTTAGTTACAAGACTTTTTTTATTGTATTGTTTTTATAGTTGTTACTGATATCAACCTTTGCATATGAGTTGATTTTATTTAATTACTTAACTGAAATTTTTTTCTTGATGAACTTAAGTTATTTTAAATAATATCAGTAATAGTGGATGTTTATTGATTTTGTTTCAATGTTGTTTTTTTTAACAATTTAGGATTTTGAAATGGAAGTATCTTCAACTAATTCTGATTTACAGATGGATATAGTTTTGCAAGATGTATTTTCAAACGATGGGGATTTTGAGATATCTTTTATAGGTTAGATGTTTCATTCACTTTCAGTAGCAGAAGCATATTACTACACATATGCTTCTAAGTATGGTTTCGATGTAAGGAAATCATCGCAAACAAATTATTGGAATCCATTAAATGGTAAATTTGAGATAGGCTTGAATGTGTATGTATGCAATAAGTAGGGGAAATATATTGATAAAATAAACATTGATAGTATTAAACTTGTTCCTTTAATTGAGCAAGTTGTAGGGAAGGATTCTTTCCAATGTGAAAGTAGTACTCCATCTACTCCAACACGATCTAAGAAGTGTGGTACAATAAGGAGTGATTGTAAGGCAGCGATAACCTTCAAAAACAATTTCAAGATTGATAAATGGATGGTTCATGACTTCATTGAGTTACATAATCATCCATTAACTTCTCCTTGTAAGAAGCACTTTCTTAAAATAAATCGAAAGATTGAACTAGAAACTAGACAATTCTATGAGCTAATGTCTTCTGTGGGATTCTCTCCTTCTCAATCAGCTCTTTTAATGGCTCAACATTCTGGTGATTTTCATAAATTACAATGTACCCTTTGTGATTTAAAAAACATGAGAAGGGATGCAAGGGAAGATATAAAGGAATATGATGTGCAGTTATTGATTTACCACTTTAAATTGATGAAGTTGAAGAATGAGAATTTTTTTATGCTTATAAACTAGATGAAGAGAGCAAATTAACTCATTGTATGTGGGCTGGTGCTACATCAATATAAGAATATAAGCTTTTTGGTGATGTAGTGGCTTTTGACAGCACATTGAAGACAAATCAGTACCTTATGATCTATGTAGTTTTTTGTGGGGTAAACCATCATCGACAAACTGTTCTATTTGCATCTTCTTTTCTAATTAATGAATCAAAGGAGTCATTTGTATGGTTGTTTGATCAATTTAAAGTATGCATGGGAAATGCTCCTAAAGTTATGTTAAGTGATCAAGATATTGGGATGAAGGTTGCAATGAAGTATCATTTCCAGACACAGTTCATCGTCTTTGTTCGTGGCATATATTGAATAAATTACCTTTGAAAATCGGTGTATTGGCACATAATAAGGAAACAATGCATACATTTCATAATATTTTGTGGCTGTCTCAATCTACTGAAGAGTTTGAAACTAATTGGAAGAATTGGATAAAGGATAACGGTGTATCAAACAATTAATGGTTGAAAGATATTTATAGTATACGTGAGAAATGGGTTCACATATTCGTTCCTGATGTGTTTTGTGTTGGTATGAGGACTACCCAACGAAGTGAGGGTATGAATTCATTTCTAAGGAATAAGGTTACTGCATACAATACTTTACTTGAGTTTGTTGTACGTTATGAGAATGCATTGAAGTGTCAAAGAGAAAGTATAACGCCCTACACCTGGGTATGCTACCTAAATCATAGTATCACAAGCAATAGTAATAATTACAGTGCTAATTAGACAACTGCAATTAACTAAGGCTCACCTCTAGGAATAATGTGTGGCTAGTAGCGCCTACATGGGTACCGGGACTGGGCTGCACCACCACTTGAACATGAAAACCAACCAAAGCATGTGTGAGTGACATCTATGTCACCCAGTAGGTACCTTACATAGAAAACCAGTGAAAAACAGCGGAAAACATGAACTTAGATTATTACAAACGTGGTCTTCGAAATTTATTTTAAAACATCATTTCCTTTTTAAAACATTTGGAATCTCAATCCAAGACATGCCTTTTTCAAATGCTCATCTTCCCTTTTTCTTTTCAATTCATGCATCTTTAAATTCCTTTTTCTTTTATACATTTCGAGAAATTCACATTCTCGATCAAATCCAACCTAAAACACAAGGCCTCATAGGGTTCAAAGCAAAACGACAAACATTGACTGGTAACTGGTTAAAACAAAATCATTATTTATCGCTAGAATCTGAAGACAATGCATGGGTCCATTTCTAACTACAACCACACATTTTATTTCCACTTTTCTTATTGATGTTATCTTGATTAGAGGTAACTAGGCACACAAGCAGTAAGTGAGGACACCATTTCCCCTACCTCTCTGCACTACCATGGTGAAGTTCCCCATGTGGGATGACACTACCCCGGTCAATCGGCCTCAATTTCATTTCATATGCACGAGGATACGTCTTTTCCTGACGTCTCATTGGTGACCCAAACACCTGGTTCATATACTAGGCTCAACCTACACTGTCTCGAACTCGGTGACCACGGTCATATCAGACAATTGATATCTTATCAATTTGCTGAACCAACCCCTCATGTTCCCACACTGGTAACCACAGTTGTATCTGACAATTGGCTTCTTTGGAGTATCATTCTCCTACCACATTGTCGACACCAACTATTTGTGGTTCCACAAGGGATCATTCCCATGCAAACAGAACCCCTCATCTGGGTCCTAGGTTCAAAATAATGTAAAAACATGCATTCATAACCATAATTGGGTCTCACGTCCAAAAACCACACTAAACCAAACATTTATCAATTTTCATTAATCTTTGGGGCTTCAAGCCCAAAACCTCATTCAATTTCATTTATTGAATTCTATACTCTTCCATGTCATCCACATGGAGAAAACTTCATTAATACATTCTCATTATCCATTCAAAACCATTTGCTTTCATTTTTCAAAATTTTATTTCATATAGGCCAAGGGTCTGGTTCGGCAGACTAAACCAAATCAGTATACCAAATTGGGCATCAAACACTCAGAATGGTCGATCGAACTAGGGATCAGTAGTCCAAAAACCTCTACTTCGGTCGATCGAAATCCTCTAAAATGGAAGACCGAACATCTTTGGTCTACCGAATTAGGGTTTCTGTTCGAATACTAAAGGAAAAGCGGTATATCGAATCAAATTCGGCATACCAAACTTCCCATTTTCAGTAAACTTCACCTGTGCCCTTCAGGTTCGTTCACTAGAATTGGGACCCCCATCGGACCCAACAAACACACCACATAAATCATGAATAAAACATGGGATGTAGACCCTTGAGTCTACTTCAAAACCCCTCAATCCATTCACAAATCCATTAAACATGCCATTCTTAATAAAAGCATAAAGGCAAGGGACTCATTTCGCAACACTGTAGCATGCATTGCATTTCTACAAAAAACCCCATGAAATTCATACAAGCTAGCTTGATCTCTACACATTCATGCCATTCATCACATTTCCATCATTCCTACTATTTTTCCATGACTTATCATGCATTCTTCATCATTTTTTATGCCATTAACCCATTTACTCAAATCAAAGGAAAAGTAGGTAGGACGGAGGTCGCGTACCTTGCTCGGCTTTCTAGTGACCCTCCCGCACTCCAGCAAGCCTCCTTGTACCTTGATGAAGTCTCTCTTGTTGACGATCCATGTGCACAAAGCTCCTCTCCTCTAGCTGTGCGCACTACTCCTTCTCTCCCTCCCTCTCTCAGCTCGCCTCCCTTCCACTTCCTCCTCCCTCTTTATCTCCTCCTCCTCCCTACATCACGCTGCCCACTGACCCCATCACCCTCCTGTTAGAGGGGACGGGATGGCATAGGTCTTTTGTAGTAGCAAAGGCAGTGGGGGAGAAGAAAAGGAAGAGGGAGAAGACAAGGCTCATGAGGGAGAGAGGAAGGACAGAAAGAAAAGGGAAAAATGGGCATGCAAATCGAGGTGACTATGCATCCTCAGACCGGACCCCACATTGGTCCCACAACATAAATAGGTACATAGAAAGCTAGCAAACCACCACACACACCAAGAACAACAGATTATCCATTAATAAACCATTCATACAATATCACAATTAATTTCATGGATTACAATTAAAAATAGATAATCAGGCCTAGGTGTTACATCCTACCCCCTCAAAGGAATTTCGTCTTTGAAATTCCATTCTAATAAAACAAGTAGGGCTACTATCTCTAGATGTCCACCTCGCACTCCCAGTTACCCTCCTCTGTATCATGGTGTTGCTACTGAACTAACACCAATGGAATCACTTTAATCCTAAGGACTTGCTCTTTTCTGTCCAGTATCTGAACTGCATTTTCAACCATAGACAGGTCCTCTTGGTAACATTTCCTCAGCATGGACACATGGCAGGTGTTGTGTACACTAGCCAACTTAGAGGCAAATCTAGTCTGTATGCCACTTCACCAAACCTCTTGGTAAGTTGGTACGATCTGTTGTGTCTAGGGCTCATCATGCCTCTCTTTCTGAACCACATCACTCCTTTGGTTGGTGACACCTTCAGGAATACAAAGTCTCCTACCTCGAATTCCAAAGGTCTCCGCCTCTTATCTGTATAGCTCTTTTGTTGACTCTGGGCAAACAACAGCCTCTTCCTAATTAGGTCCACCTTGCCCTCGTACTATTGTACGATCTCGGACCCAGTCAACTGTCTCTCACCCACCTCACTCCAGTAAGTGGGTGTCCTGCAAGGTCTACCATACAATGCCTCATATGGTGCCATATCAATACTGGTGTGGTAACTATTATTATATCCAAACTCAATCAGAGGTGAATGATCCTCCTAGCTACCACCAAAGTCCATGGCGCAGGCCTTAAGCATGTCCTCTATTGTTTAGATGGTCCTTTCTGTTTGGCCATCTGTTTGGGGGTGAAAGGCGATACTAAGACTCAACACTGTACCAAAAGCCTCCTCTAAAGCTCCTCAGAACCTCAATGTGAATCCCGTATCTCTATCAGATACAATAGACATTGGGACACCATGCAGTCTCATAATCTCTACAACATACAACATTGTCAGTTTTGCCAAGAGAAGATTCACCCTCATTGGCAAGAAATGTGCCGATTTTGTAAGGTAATCAACAATCACCCAAACCATATCATTCTTTCTTCGGGTCCTCAGCAAACCTATCACAAAATCCATCGACACATTTTCCCATTTCCACATTGGGACGTCCAGAGGCTGCATGGCCCCTCCAGGCTTTTGGTGCTCTATCTTCACCATCTAGCAGGTTGCACACTTTGCCACATACTCAGCAATTTCCCTCTTCATCCCAAGTCACCAAAAATTCCTTTGCAAGTTGTGACCATGCCAACCTGGGGATCCAGAGGGAGGAGATCAAAGCCATGCCAAGATGGTGATGGCGTAAGATAGGATGAGACGAAAAAGAAAAGGAGTCGCCACGTAGTCTTTTAAGGGAAAGAGGAGGAAAACCACAAAGGATGGGATGCATGTGATGCAAATGTGAAGGCCGGGTGTCTGCTAACTAGATGATGGGTAAGGATTCCTATTACGCACGGGGAAGGTGTTAGGCACCCCCGTATGCCCTAGAAACTCGGTCTTTCTAGTCTAATTTGCTAGCTAAAGGCTAGATGAATGCTTGCTAAGCCTAGATCGTGCTCTAAACATGCTAATGTGAATGTCAAGACAAGACCGGATGGATGTGTAGGATGGTATGCGAAAACTACGAAATATGACACAATAAAGAAAATCACATGAAATGACGAGGTTTTTGGTGAGAAAAGCTTGAAAAATTATACAAGCCTCAAGAAAATCAATAATGCAAACAACTCCGGTCATCAGAATCAAGAAAAAATATTACGTAAATCAAGATGGAAAAATTCTGAAGAAGTCCACGCAAAACGGGCAAACTTTGACATGTGAAGAAATTCACATAAAATAACGGTATTTTTGTAAAGAATGGTTCAGCAAATCACACTAATGTCAAAGGGATCAAAGATACAATAGAACTAAATCATTAGAAGTGCAGAAAATATCATAGGGATCTGAATGAGAAAATTGCAAAGAAGCCCACATAAAATAGACAAACGACGACATATGAAGAAAATCACATAAAACGACAATGTTTTTGGAAGGAACGCCTTGGAAAACCATACTGACATCAAAAAGATAAAAGTTGGAGTCAACCCATGTCCACAAAATCGTGAAAAAGGCGTGAAAATCAAGGAGAAATAATTCACAAATGGGCCAATGTGGGCCTTTCGGTCAGTTTGTGTACACCTTCGGGCGATGAAATCCAAATCAAAGTGAAAAATCCGAAACATAGGAGTAAAGAAAATCAAATCGAATATCAGATGAGGGACTCTGAAAACAATGTAAAGAAAAAAAATCCACGAAAGAAAGGCATGAGATGCTCGCTAAAACGGGATGGACTGATACACAAATGCGACAAGAAGATATATAAAATGCATGAACGTGTACCTAAGTGTGTAGAAAGTGCTAAGGAATGACTTGGACAAGAATTATGCAAGACTGAGTGCAAAACTAACATGTAGGTGCATGAATTAGTGGCACAGGGGCAATTTGGTCAGTTTGATGGTCAGATGTGATAAATGCATGTATGGGGATGATGCATGGTCTGAGTTATGTCAAAATGAATGTCAAATGTCAAGAAAATGTTATTTGTGAGAAAATGTGAAAAGGATAAGATCTTAAAAATCATAAAATGATGTAAACACAGTAAAGGATAAACAAGAGGACTGAAATGCAAAATACACAAAAGGATGAGAATTTGGATCAAAATATATTCAGTGACTTCTATTCTAATGTGCAGATGATGGATCTAATGTGAATGTGGCACTAAGATGTGTGAAAATTGTACTTTGATAATTTCTTGAAAACTCAAGGTCTAATGTGCAAAATTAACACATAAGTGCAAAAGTGATCAAAACATGAAACTAAAGATTGATTTTCAATGCAAACATGATTTTCAAATGGAACCTATGATTAAATGCAAAAATACGAAATGCAATGAGTGGAAAATGTCAAAAATATGTATGAAAACATCTAAAACCCTAAATGATGGATTTAAAATTAATCTAAGGGTTTAGATGCAAATTTTTTGTGCTTAGGAATTGTTTATTAAGAACTCAGGGACTCATATGAAAAATATTTGGGCTTGAATGTGATAAAAAATGGGCTTTTATAATTATCAGTGCAATTATGCAATTTCTCAGGGTCAATATGCAAAATTTCTAAGAATTCATTACAAAAGATTAGGACTTAAATGCATAGAAAATATGAAAACAAGAATGAAAACATGTAGAATGCATTAAGAATGAAAAATCCCAATATGCAGGGGATTATATGAAAATCTTACAGAGATAATAAATGAACTAAAAGTTTTCTTAAAACTACAAGGACTTAAAAATAACAAACATGACCTAAATGAAATAATCTAAGGACCTACGAGTAAAATCCTAAAAATAAGGGGCCTAGGCCCAAAATACTCCTTCAAAGATACCGAAGGACTGCCAGCGCTTCCTTTCGGCAAGACCTCCGACGACGGCTCAGCGGCGGTGCGACGTCTGAATGGCTCTAGCGACCGCTTAGGAAGTTGGAGGGAGTCACTGCGGAAGTCTCCGGCACGTCGGAAGGGACTGGAGCGGTTTGAGGTGCTCCCCCCACCTTGCCCTTCAGTGAGGTGGCCTGTCGGTGTCGGGGAAGATGACGGCGAGGGTGCTGGTGGTGACGTAGCGGCTAGAGCGGCGCGGCGATGGCTAGGAGAGCTTTGGGGAGCCACGACAAGGCTCTGGGAGGCATCGGTGAGGTCCGAGGTGTTCCTGCCACCTCCTATGCCGACGATGATGATGGCAATGAGTCGTTAAGGAGTTGCGGCAGTCCAGGCGGCGAGATGGAGGCCCTCCGAGGTTTGTGGGAATGCAGCGAGTCTTCCGAAGCGGTGGCGTAGAGCGTGGATGTCTGGAGATCCAACATGCTTCACGATGGAGGGTCGTCGGGCGACGGTGGCAGGAGTGACGGCGGCGCTTCTCAGGCTGAAGGGGACTAGAGGGATACTCTCCTGAGCGACAGGGCTCAAGGAGGAAGAGGAAGGAGAGGGAGGAGTGGCCCCTGGGGCCTCACCTCGATCTAAGAGGCCAAGGGCCTCGTCGGTGGTGGTGAACCCACCACTGGAGGCCGGGACGATGATGCACAGGTGGCATTGCTCTGTTGTGGCACGATTCAGGGTCTCTAAAAGGACCTAAGGGGCATGCCTAGAATTGAAATTTGAGGGAGAGGGGGGTACCTAATTGGTGGCGCTGTCTCCTCAGCGGTGCTTGACGGCGGCGCTTCTCTGGCTGCGACGATTCGAGGGGGATTCTCAGTGGCAAAAGGAGTGGGGAGGAGCACTAGATGCTTGCTAGGCTCTCTGGTCATCTGGGTGCGGGGAGGAGAAGGTTTCAGGCGTGCTTGTGGAGGCTTGAAGCTGATCGCTTGGTCTGTCGGTGGCGAGTCCCTTTTGAACTTCGACAGAGCTCCCCCACGCCGTCGATCTCCCTCGCAAGGCCTGGTTGTCGTTGGATTGGGGGCAAGACGGAAGAGGATGGTTCGAAGATCACGGGAGCAGAGGATAATAGCCGGAAATCTCCGGATTGACCGTCAGAAATCTCGTCGGAGATGGTGGGGGTCGCTAGAGTTGTCGTCGGAATTATTTTTGTCTTTTATAAAGTTTTCTGATTTATGGATTAAATGTGTTATTGGGCCTGTGTTTTTGGGTTTTTGTTTTGGTTTTTATTTTGGGATTTTTTAGGGTTTTGATTTTAAATTTTTTTAATTGGGTTTTGTGGTTTTAATTTAGGCTTTTTATTTATGTTTTATGATTTTAATTAAATTTTTGTTTTTGTGACTTAAGGTTTAATTAGTTAGTTTTTAATTAGGGTTTTTAATTATTTTAGGTTTTTGTTTTGGGATTTTTAGGGATTTTAGGGTTTTGATTCTTTAATTTTTTGATTTTGTTTAATTAGGGTTTTAATTATTTTTGGGTTTTTTAGGGTTTTAACTATTTTAATTTTAGGGCTTTGGATTTTAATTAAGATTTTGAATTTAATTAGGTTTTTGGATTTTAATTAGGGTTTTTAAGAGTTTTGGATTTTAATTTAGGATTTTAGACTTTAAGTAGGTTTTAGGTATGATTAATTAGGATTTTAAGTTTTAATGAGGGTTTTTGTGTTTTAGTTAGGGTTTTTATTTGATTAATTAGGGTTTTCACTTTATTACTTGGATTTTAAGTGGATTTTATTTAATTTTGACTTTAATTAGGTTTTCCACTTGATTAATTGGATTTTAAATGGTTGAAATGGTTTTTTTTTATTTTGTCTTTAATTAGTGTTTTTATTTGATTAATTTGGATTTTAAGTGGATTTTATTTGGTTTTGACTTGAATTAGGGTTTTTTGCTTGATTAATTGTATTTTAAATGTTTTCAATAACTTTTATTTGGTTTTAATTCTTAATTATTGTTTCTTGCTTTGATTAGGTTTGGGTGGACTAGTGTGGACCTACATGGGCTTGTGTGGGCTTGAGGGTTTTAGTGGAGCTAGGGTTTAGGGTTTTAAGGTTCGAAAATTAGAGTTTTGGTGGTCGCAACCAGAGCATCATTCAAGAGGAATCTGCTACCAAGTGACTTCAAAATAGGGTGTCTACACAGGTCATTATACATCTTGGTGCTTCGTAGATGAATAATATATTTGGAGTGGTGAGCTTCGACAAGTAGACTATTCTTGATTTCCTCCACTTAAGGCACATATAACCTCAAGTCGTACCTCAACCCACCGTCTACCTCGATCGAAAAGCGAGGGGCATTTCCAGCTTCCAGCTTCCTTAGATATCTGATATAAAAGAATCATACTGCTGAGCGGCGACAATCGCCTCAATCATTCTTGGGCAAACAGACAAATTTGCCAACACATCTCCGGCAACTCCCTGAGACTATCTCTGAGGTCTACACTCCACTAGCCCTTCTAAGAATTTCCATTCACAAATCATCAAGCTAGCCATAGCATGAGTGTGTCTGCTCAAAGCATCTGCAACTACATTTGCTTTCCCTAGGTGGTATGACAGGCTAAAATCATAATCCTTGATATACTCCACCCAGCGCCTTTGTCTCAAGTTTAAATCCTTTTGAGTGAAGATGTACTTGAGACTCTTATGATCTGTGTACACCTCAAACTATTCGTCATACAGATAATGCCTTCAAATCTTCAGGACGAACACAACAGTTGCCATCTCCAAATCATGGGTGGGGTACTTCTTCTCATGATCTTTTAATTGACGCGAGGCATACTGTAACCATGCCGGCGACAGCCTCGGGATTGGCACAAAAGGCCAAATGCAGGAGGATCGACAAAGTCACGGCAAATTAATAAAAATAATGATAAAAATGCAGGAGTCGCCACCTAGTCTATTAAAAACGGAAGACGAGGAAAACCACTTTAAAACATTCAAATCATGCAATAAAGCCAATGGAAAAGAAGGTCATAAACTAGAAAATTGGGCAAGGATCCCTATTGCGCACGAGGAAGGTATTAGGCACCCTCGTGCGCCTGAAAAATCGGTTTTTCTATGGGTTTCTTGTTTACTTATATGAAATGTCGACTTTTCAGCCTTTTCTATACACCCAAGGGCGATATGCAATGCATTGCTATGGTGTCTTATGCTAAACATAGGTGTGTGGGCTATAGGGTGTGTCCTAATGCTCAGAAAGGTCACTCGTACGGTGGGTCAAACACTGGTGCAAGGATATTACACAGATATAATCAAAGATCTAACAAGTTTGAGTGATTTTCATCATCGCTTTACTATATGCAAAACATGATCTATCATGCATGAAAAAAGCTGAAAACAGAGTGGGGTCTTCCTGATATATCTAGGAGGACAACCAGAGAAAACCAAAAGCAAATCCAAATGGAAAACATGCTAAATACCATGCCAAAAGCTGCTGTGTGCAATAGAAAACAGGCTGGTGCGCCAAATTGGTGCTCCAGTCTGGTGCGCCGCCTATGTGCTCTACTGAAGCCAGGAAAGCATGCCAGAGGAAATCATAAATCCGACAACAAACCAGAATGCCATGCAATGTAAAATTCTTGTAAACTTGCAAACTCATCAGAAAATGCAACATGAGTATCTTATCAAAATCCAAACAAGAAAACATAAGATGGGTCTTGTGCTAAAGGACTGTATGCTTCACACAAGACCACACCATCCTTATGCTAAGTAAAAACAACAAGATTCAGCCATGCTATCCAGATCTGGATCATGGACTGATGCATAAGAACCTCCCAAACAGGAGTTCATGGGGCAATCAACTCACAAGATTTTAGCAACTGGCTGAATATGCAAGATGCAAAAAAGACTTAAAATAGTGTCATCCAAGACTGAAATCATGCATGCAAAGACATGCCATATCAGAGAATACACACCATAAAAATCAAAGTCAAAAACACCCAAGAAAGCATGCAGGTTATGATGCGAAGATGATTTGCTCTCTGACCAGACTAGTGCGCCAGGATGGTGCTGTGGTTTGGTGCGCCACCCTGGTGCACCACCTTGGTGCTCCAGTGTGGTGCACTCCATAAAATTTGAATCAGACTATTGTCTGATTTTAGATTCTGGTCCAGATGCAAGAGATTGATTGTGATTTATCTTAACCAGATTGATTTATCAGATAGTAAAAAAGCTGAAATATGATGAAAAGCAAGCAATGAAAGTCTTTATATCATTTATATTAAATCATGCAAGATCATGGGTTAAGGGCTGAAAATATTGCATTGTAGATTCTAAAGAGCATGCAATGAAGTAATGAATCTAACGGTCATATGATGATGGTGAATACATAAAGAGTGTATTTGCAGTTCATTTCATGGCAAACATTTCCATGAATCATGATTCCTTATATAAAAAACAGAGATGAAAACAACTTACAGAGATCATATGATGTAGATTTTAACATACAGAATTTAACATACAGAGCATCATATACATGGTGCAATCATCTCATCATATGAAAACAACTTTCTAACAGATCATCTATCAAGTTTTTACATGCTTTTATATGGTGTAATATCTAAAGTTTAAATAAAAGGATAAGTGAAAGAGGAGTACGGATCTTACCTTGCTTGTGGTGTTTCCTCCTTGAAGGCTCAAGATAATACTTCCATGTTGCTTTGGATTGGTTGAGGATGCTCTGGAATACAAAGATATCTTCAGGAAACGAGAGAGGGTTGCTGGGAATAAGTGAATGGCTTCACCAAGTGTGATGAGTTGCCAAGTGTCCCAAATGGTTGGCAATGGAGGTCCTTTTATAGAGTTCCACAAGGGTAACTCCCATGGGATGCAGACAGCCTTGCAAACAAAGAGCCTGGCCTAGATTCACAGGGAATATCTGCTAGCGAGGGTTACAAGCACGGGAGATGGAAAGCCAGCAGCCAGCACTCTAAAAAGTGGTTGTGCGCTAGCTTGGTGCGCCAGGATGATGCTCTGGTTAGTTAAAAATGTCAAATAGGATTCAAAAGTGGTTGAACTTCCCGCATCTAAAGCAACATCTGGAGATTTTACCTATGAGCCACCTCAAAATCGGGGTGTCTACACATACGCCACCACCAAACCATGATGCTTTAGCACACACCCCAAGCCGGTCCCACAAGCATCACTGTAGATTGTGAAACCGCCACTCCCAAAAGGCAAAGTCAAAACTAGTGCTAACATTAGAAGAGCTTTCAACTCATTGAAGCTCTCCTTGTAGTACCAATCCTAGGCAAAGTGCACTTCCTTCCTGGTCAGTCTGGTTAATGGTGCAGCAATCTTGGAGAAATCTTGGATAAATCTCCTATAATATCCTACCAGGCCGAGGAAACTTTTGATTTTAGTTATTGTCTTCGGCCTAGCCCAACTATTCACAACCTCCACCTTGGCTGGATCTACCTTGATGCCTTCTCCTGAGATGATATGACCAAAGAAGGACACCTCCTCCAGCCAAAACTCGCACTTGGAGAACTTCACATAAAGCTGATGCTATCTCAGTGTCTCTAGTACAATCCTTAAATGTCTTTAGTGGGTCTGCACATCTGGAGAATATACTAGAACGTCATCCACAAGGATGACCACAAACTGGTCCAAATAAGGCCTAACACTCTATTCATCAGGTCCATGAAGGCAACCGGAGCATTCGTCAACCTGAATGGCATAACTAAAAACTCGTAATGTCCATAACTGGTGTGAATGGCTGTCTTTTGCACATCTGGCTCACTGATCTGCAACTGATGGTATCTAGATCTCAGATCTATCTTGGAAAACACCGATGCTCCCTACAACTAATCGAACAAATCATCGATCCTAGGTAGCAGATACTTGTTCTTAACAGTTATCTGGTTCAACATCTAGTAGTCTATGTAGAGCCGAAGTGAACCGTCCTTTTACTTAACGAACAATACCGATGCTCCCCAAGGTGAGACACTGGGACAAATAAATGTCTTGTCCAATAGTTCCTGTAGTTGATTTTAGAGCTCCCTTAATTCAACGGGTGCCATCTTATGTGGAGCCTTTGAAATAGGACCTAATCTGGACACCAAACAATCATAAACTGCACTTCCCTATGTGGTGGCATATTAGGCAATTCCTTTGGGAAAACATCAGGATATTCCTGCACCACTGGCAAATCTTGAACCCCAATCACAGGCAAAGTAACAACAGTCACACAGGCCAAATAGCCCATACTGCCTCTTGCCAGATGATGGTAGGCCTTGATAGCAGATATCACCTTCTTGTGCTCACCCGGTCTGATGCCTTGCACCACACACCAACCTTGGCTTGGACACTTTGCCAGAACCCTTCTCTTGGCACAATCTATCATGGGCGAATGTTGTGCCAACCAATCCATCCCTAGGATACCATCATAATCTTGCATGTCCATCAAAATTAAGTTGGCCTGAAAATTTCTATCTCCCAGCTGGACATCAACTGGTCTTAGATATCTCCACGCTAGACTGTGTTCTCCCAATGGAGTAACTACATCTAAGTAGAATGCCAATCTAGCTGGCCTGGTCCCGATCTCAGCAGCAAAGGACTCGGAGACAAAATAAAATGAACTCCCAGAGTCGAATAAGACTCAGACCATTCGGTCAGCCACAAGAAAAAATCCTAACATCAACACATCATAACCATAATCATAATCATAACAAAAGATAGTGTCGATTACATATAGGATCCATTATTACAAGACAGGATTCAACTCATACAACCATACTAATTCTCACCTTCCACAACATCTCCTAATGGACCAACATCTAGGGCAGCAATGGAGAACACTTTCCCCTTGGTAGGTTGACGAGGTGCATCTCCTGCTGGCTTTGGCTGACTGGGACAGTCCTTTTAATAGTGTCTGGACTTTCCACAATGTAGCACATTACACTATCTAAACTTCTCTGCCTATGTCAACACTACGCTGCTATGT
Source organism: Posidonia australis (assembly GCA_024699735.1). Lineage (NCBI taxonomy): Eukaryota > Viridiplantae > Streptophyta > Magnoliopsida > Alismatales > Posidoniaceae > Posidonia > Posidonia australis. Next base: position 15,826 of record JAMKQA010007597.1, on the reverse strand, counting down.
GCCCCTTCTTACCGTAGACATGGCACAATCCTATCTTTGGGCCGTTGCTAGATCCCACGTGGTTGAAACCAACACATTCTTCTCTACCAAATGTAGGCTGCTCCTTCCGTTTCTTTCCAGAGCTACCAGAACTCCCAAAACTTGGCACTCCAGTGACTGAAGGTCAAAAAATAGAAGGTCGAGAGATAGACTATCTCTCCTTATCCTTCTTAGGATACTCTTCCTAGAACAACCTACAATCATCCTCACAGCAGCTTGCAAGCTCGATGGCATCTGCCAAGGTCTGACATTGGAAGCCAATGACTCTAAATCTCAACATTGGATTAAGTCTCTTCACAAATTTCTTGGCTCTATTCTTCTTGGAAACCACAGCCTGAGAGAACTACTCCAGCCAAAGGAAGGACGACTCATACTCAGCCACAGTTAAGCTTCCCTACTTCAGGCTCTGAAATTCTTTGTCCAGCTTGTCCCTCTAATGCTTAGGAAAATACCTCTCATAGAACACCTTTTAGAACTCCTCCCAAGAGATCATCAGCAGTCCACATTTGAAAACTTGGTGTGGGGCGTAGCCCTCCACCACTGATCTACAGCACCATTGAGTTGAAATGTTGTGATCCAGACCCACTTCTCAGTTGGACACTTGACCCCCTCTAGGATCTTCTCTACCTCCAAGAACCAAGTCGCACACTCCTCTAGTGTGCTGCACCCATCTAGAGTCAGTGCACCTAGCTGGTGGAACTGCTTGACCCATGGGTCTCCTTTCGCCTCATCACTGCTACTACTATCGAAGGACTGGGTGAAATCCTGCATCATCTCGCTAAACTCTCGTCACATGCCCCTCCAAGCATTGCCCTCTCCCACCTTAGAGTTAGGCATTGGGGTCGTGCCACGACTACGGCCTGGACGAGACATCTTCCTGTTAGCACAACAAGAGAATACAATGACCAAAATTTGGTGCAAGACTCACTACTGTGCAGCCCTATGAAGCCACTAGACCGGACTTCACGAAGCCGGTGCATTAGGTGTAACCGTAACTCTGATACCACTCAGTAACGCCTCGCACCCAGGTATGCTACCTAAATCATAATATCACAAGCAGTAATAGTAATTATAGTGCTAATTAAATAACTGCAATTAATTAAGGCTCACTTCCAGAACAATGTGCGACTAGTAGCTCCTACATGGGCACTGGGACTGAACCGCACCACCACCTGAACTTGAAAACCAACCAAAGCACGCTTGAGTGACATCTAAGTCTCCCAATACGCACGTCACACAAAAAACCATGGCAAAACAGTGGAAAACACGAACTTAGATTATTACAAACGTGGTCTTCGAAATTCAATTTAAAACATCATTTCTGTTTTAATACATTCAGAATCTCAATCCAAAACATGCCTTTTTCAAATGCTCATCTACCCTTTTACCTTTCAATTCATGCATCTTTAAATCCCTTTTTTCTTATGTATTTCGAGAAATCCACATTCTCGACTAGATCCAGCCTAAAACACAAGGCCTCATAGGGCTCAAAGCAAAACCACAAACATTGACTAGTAACTGGTTAAAACAAAATCCTTATTTATCGCTAGAATCTGATGACAATGTACGGGTCCAATTCTAGCTACTACCACACAATTTATTTCCACTTTTCTTTTTGATGTTACCTTCATTAGATGTAACCAGGCACACAAGCAGTAAGTGAGGACACCATTTCCCCTACCTCTCTACACTGTCGCGGTGAAGTTCCTCGTGCGGGAGGACACCACTCTAGCAAATCGGCCTCAATTTCAATTCATATGCACAGTTATACGTCTTTTCCTGACGTCTCATTGGTGACCCGAACACATGGTTCATATACCAGGCTCAGCTTACACTGTCTCAAACTCGATGATCACGGTCATATCTAACAAATGATATCTTATCAATTTACCGACTCCAACCCCCCATGGTCCCACACTGGCAACTGCGGTCATATCTGACAATTGGTTTCTTTGGAGTATAATTCTCCTGCCACATTGCTGACACCAAACCTTCGTGGTTCCACAAAATATTATAATTTCATTTTCAAAACTCTTGGTTTTTCTTTTAAAGCCATTACACATTCTCTTTTCTTTGCAAGGGATCATGCCCATGCAAACACGACCCCTCATTTGGGTCCCAGGTTCAAAATCATGTAAAACCATACATTCATAACCATAATTGGGTCCCATGCCAAAAGACCACACTAAACCAAACATTTATCAATTTCTATTCATCTTTGGGGCCTCAAGCCCAAAACCACATTCAATTTCACTTATCAAATTCTATACTCTTCCATATCATCCACATGGAGAAAATGTCATAAATACATACTCATTATCCATTCAAAACCATATGCTTTCATATTTCAAATTTTTTATTTCATATGGGCCAAGGGTCTAGTTCGACAGACAAAACCAAATCTGTATACCGAACTGGTCGTCCGAAAGACTACTTTGGTTGACCAAAATCCCTTGAAATGGAAGACCGAACATCTTCATCTTTCAAATTAGAGTTTATGGTCAAATACTGAAGAAAAAACGGTATATTGAATCAAAATTAGCATACTGAACTTCCCGTTTTTAGTAAACTTTCCCTGTGCCCTATAGGTTCATTCGTCAAAATTGGGACCTCTGATGGACCCAACAAACACACTACATAAATCATGAATAAAACATGGGGTATAGACTCTTGAGTCTACTTCAAAACCCCTCAATCAATTCACAAATCCATTAATTATGCCATTCTAAATAAAATCATAAAGGCAAGGGACTCATTTCACAACACTATAGCATGCATTGCATTTCTACCAAAAACCTCACAAAATTCATACAACCTAGCATGATCTCTACACATTGAAGCCATTCATCACATTTCCATCATTCTTACTATTTTTCCATGATTTATCATGCCCTTTTCATCATTTTTATGCCATTAACCCATTTACTCAAATAAAAAAAAAAAGGAGGAAGCACAGAGGTCACGTACCTTGCTCGGCCTTTCGGTGACCCTCCTACACTCTGGCAAGCCTCCTCGTGCCTCGACAAAGCCTTTCCAGTCAACGATCCACACGCACAAAGCTCCTCTACTTCGACTGCATGCACCACTCCTTCTCTCCCTCTCTCTCTCAACTTGCCCCCCTCCACTTCCTCCTCCCTCTTTATCTCCTCCTCCTCGCATCACACCGACCACCGGCCCCATCACCCTCATATCGGAGGGGACGGGACAGCATGGGTCTTTTGTGGTAGCACAGGCGGTGGGGAAAAGGAAACAGAAGAGGGAGAAGACAAGGCTCATGAGGGAGAGAAGAAGGAAAGAAAGAAAAGGAAAAAGACAGGCACACAAACCGAGGCGACTATGCATCCTCAAGCCAGACCCCACATTGGTCCCACAACATAAACAGGTGCACAGAAAGCCAGCAAACCACCTCACACACTAAGAACAACGGATTATCCATTAATAAACCATTCATAAAATATCACAATTAATTTCATAGTTTATAATTAAAAATGGATAATCAAGCCCAGGTGTCATAGAAAGAGAGAATAATAGTGACCATCATGATAAATATTAATTTTAAGTTATTGTTTTTTCAATTTTATACTTCATAATGTTGTTATTATGTTTTGATTATTCACTGCTGTGATTTAATTGGAATAGGTATTATAATAAGAGGTTATTGTATAATCTTTCTATTAAGAAGCATGTATGTTGTTTGTATACAACAAGGGTTTTTCATGACTTTCAAGAACAACTATTAGAAGGCCTTCTACATGTAGTTCGTGAAGTTGTCCAACCTTCATAATCAGTAAGTTTCTATTGTTGTCAAAAGATTGTAAGCTTTCTTTCAGTAAAACAAAGACTGATTTTTCTATTTCTTTAGTTTTCGTATTACTGAAACTAATTTTCTGTACATAATGTTACAATTTTGCATTATCTATAGTAAATTTATATTTGAATCAAGAAAATGAATTGTATATTTTACCAGATTATGTGTTTTTGAAACTAATTTTCTTAATTGTTTTATCTACAAGAAAATCTTCAATTTCATGTATATAAATTTGATAATATTGATAAAGTGTTCACGATAACAATAGATAAGCAAAGAAATTTTCCCAAGTGCAGTTGTAATATGATGGAGTTCGTTGGTATTCCATGTTGTCATTTGTTACCATTCTTTATCTACTATGGTGTTAAAATGCTACCCGAGTATATGATAACGAAGAGGTGGATGAAAGTGTAATGCTCCGAATTTTCCACAATAATTTAAATTACAGGAAAATTAAAGCTAAACAGAAAATATCTAACTGCTAGGAACCTGTGTGTGCGGCTAGGAGACTCCGAACTATATGCACTACGCTAAATCTCTGCATGCCAGCACCAGCAAACCAAAAACACGAGGAAAACGCATGAGTGACAGAAGTCACCCAGTATGCTGCCCAAGAAGAACGACGGAAACAAAACCATAATTGATTTTCTTTTAAATTCATTTTGCACACCATTTCCTCAAAACCTCACACACCAAGCCCACACTAGCCAAAACCACAACCAGGGCTCTACTAGCCCAAAACCACAAGCAAAGGTCCTCAATGGCCAAAACCACACGCAGTGAGTTGGGAAGCCCAACGCTAGGCAACCAAACTTTGGCCACACACAGTCCGTCGAGGAGAGACCACGGCGTTCTGCACTACCACGGTGACGGCCACCATGTGTAGGAATGTTCACCGTCCAGCGATTCTCCCTCTTTGAAGAACCCTCAAAAGTCGACCCCCTCCTTGGGAAGGTTGTCCTATCTCTCAAGACGCTACCAGCTACAGGGCATGTGTCCCACCAGCACTGGCCACCACAAGGTATGCCTTCTCATGACGTCCTCCACACATAGTGCTCAGGAGAGAGTACCATACCTCCACACTTGACAACACCCACGCCTCAGTGCTCACAGTGACAGTAGAAGTATCATACCTCCTCATCATGCCACAAGACACCTGAACCTGCGAACCACAGCCCTAGCCTCGAGAGGACAGTCAAGGAGTCTCATACCTCCAGGACCCGATGTCCCTCAACCTCAGGTATCTCGGCCCCCGACCTTCATAAGGGAGTCATACCCGACCACCCAAGATTGTCGTCACATTCCTTGGTCCCGACAACACGGTCCCACATTGTCTCTGCCCACACATAGAAAACTAGGAAAACCATTTTCCAAATCTACCAACTCATTTCTTTGAAATCATTTTCAAACCATTTTCATATCTTTGAAAACTCTTCTAAAACCTCGGTAAAACAGTGCAAAATTCGCATGGGACGCCCACTGATGGCCCACAACCCATCTCAATGGAACAAAACAAACCAATCCGAAAAACCATTGGAAATCATGTTTTATAAAAGCATTGGACCCAGATTCGGCATGCCGAAAACTGGTTCTGTATGCCGAAAACCCTTGGTTCGGTAGACCTATCTGGATCGGTCCACCGAATCAGGTCAATAGTCAACACTCAAGACAAAATCGGTAAACCGAAAATGGTTCGGTCGACCGAAATCTCCTGATTAGGATGACCGTCTAAAATCAGACGATCGAATTTTGACCAGAGGACCTAATCAGACAGAAAAATGGCATACTGAAATGGTTCGTTATATCGAATTCTGCGAAAAACAAAAAATGGGCCAAACCCTACTGTTTAAAATCGCCCCAACTAGGACCGATGATCGGACTCCCCAAACAACTACCAAAAATCTTACATAAAACATAAGGTGTAGACCCTAATTCTATTCCAAAATCCAACAAACAAAACCAAAATCCATCCACCATGCATCAAGATATAAAATCGCAAAGGCATAAGAGTCAAAATGACCCAAAACTCAACTAATGGCATAAATGCCCATAAATCCAACATAAATGCTCATAAAATCACAATAAATTCTAGGAATGTAAATTTACCTAGATTACATGCAATCCTATCAATTTTTACCATTTTCATGCTCTCTATTATAGGGGTTGGAGATGCATACCGGTAATGCACATTCCGACGATCCTCCGGCCAACTCCGGTGATCACGACGTCTACGGGACTTCCTCGACCTCGGGAACACAACTTCGGAGCTCCATGCACCACCGCACGCCGCCGCACACCATCGTCGGCCCATGAGGATGCCAAACAAAGGATGGGAGAAGTAGAGGAGGAGGGACAGGGGAGGGAGAGTGGAAGAGAGAGAGTGTGTCGAGAAAGAGGAGGAGGTGAGTGGAGGGAGAGAATGAGTGGAGAGAGAAGAAAGGAAGGAAAGTGGCGTGCTTGGGACGGGAAGCGGAAGGGAAAGAGGAGGAGAGGAAGGCTATGCTAGTCGGCCTCGCGCTTGGGCTTATAATGCCATGCAAGGTGGTAGTAGAGCGCATGCACAACCGTGCATCCTGCCTACCACAAATCACATGAGCTCACCAACTCACACCACCCACTCGCTCCCACCAATCACCCCACAAATGTGGGCCCCACACTGACCCACATCCAGGCCCACATGCATAGTGCCACAATGCACAATGCCAAACCACTCACAGAGACACGCAATCAAAAGCCAGCCCACAAAGCCCAAGCCAAAAACACAAAACCTAACAATGGGCTTCAGAACAGTAACACCCATCCAGGAATAAATTCATTAAATTGTAAATAATTACAAAATGAATTTTACGAGTGTTACATCCTAACCCCCTTAAAAGAAAATTTCGCCCTCGAAATCACTAGGCGAAAAGATGCAGGTACTGGGCTAGGATGGCTTCCTCATGTTCCCACGTGGCCTCGTCGGCTCCATGATGCTGCCACCGCACCAACACCAGTGGAATCACCTTGTTCCATAGCACCTGCTCCTTGTGGTCAACAATCTGGACAACATCCTCCACAAAGGACAGATCTTCCTGATGCTCTTCTAGCAGAACTAGGATCACATGAGATGCATCAACCAGGCACTTCCTCAACATGAAGACATGAAATACGTCATGCACGGACGACATCTTTGGTAGTAGATCCAACCGATAAGCAACCTCTCCGATCCTCTAGGTGATCTGGTATGGGCCAATATAGCGAGGACTCAGCATGCCACGCTTCCTGAACCTCATGACACCCTTGGTCGACGACACCATCAGGAACACATAGTCTCCCATCCGAAATTCCAGCAGTCTTCGCCTCTTGTCAGCGTAGTTCTTCTGTCGACTCTGAGCAGCCAACAACCTTCTACGGATCAAATCAACCTTGTCCACATACAAATGCACAAGCTCAGGACCAATCAATTGACGCTTTCCCACCTTGCTCTAGCAAACCGGCTATTTGCATGGCCTACCATACAAAGCTTCGTTCGACGCCATTCTGATGCTCGAGTGATAACTATTGTTATAGGCGAACTCAATCAATGGTAGATGGTCCTCCTAACTCCCTTGAAAGTCTAAGGCACATACTCTGAGCATATCCTATAGTGTCTGCATAGTCCTCTCTGTCTAACAATCCCATGGAGGATGAAATGTTGCACTATAGTTGAGCACAATGCCAAAAGCCTCCTGCAGAGTTCTCCAGAACCTTGAGGTGAACATCGTGCCTCTGTCGGACACGATGGACACTAGAACACCATGTAGCCTAACCACCTTGGAGACATACAACTCCGTCGAGCGATGCATCAGAAGATTCACCCAAATGTCCAGAAAGTGAGTAAACTTGGTCAGTCGATCCACGATCACCCACACGGTGTCGTTCTTCCTTTGAGTCCATGGCAAACCAATCACGAAGTCCATCGAGATGTGCTCCCACTTCCACATAGAAATATCCAATGGCCGTAAGGTCCCTCTGGGTCTCTAGTGCTCTGCCTTGACTAGCTGGTAGGTTGTACATGTCACCACATGGTCAGCAACATCTCTCTTCAAGCCAGGCCACCAAAAGTTTCGCTTCAACTCTCAATACATCTTCGTACTCCTAGGGTGAATAGTGTACCTAGACCGATGCGCTTCATCTAGCAACCTCTTCCAAGCCTCCTCATGCTAGGGTACATACAGGCACATATCATACCTTAGCTCTCTATATGCCCCAACAGAGAAATGAGGTTCCCTACCAGCCTCCAACGTCTCAAGCACAGCCTGAAAAAATGGATCCAGCTGCTGACAGGCTACAATAAGCTCTAACAACTTAGGGCGAATAAATAGGTTGGCCACCCAGGCACCAACCGTTCCCTGAGCTTGCCGCCTCAACCTGTAGCTCACCAGATCCTCCAACATGGTCCACTCCTTGACAATCAAGCTCACCATCACGTGCGTACACCGACTCAGGGCATCGGTGACCACATTGGCCTTGCCAGGATGGTAGGATAGGCTGAAATTATAATCCTTCAGATACTCCACCCAACGGCGCTGTTAGGTTGATGTCTCTTTGTGTGAAGATATACTTCAAGCTATGATGATTAGTGAAGACCTCAAACTGCTCCTTATAAAGATAGTGTAACACCCGTAAAAGTCATTTTGTAATTATTTAAATTTTATGAATTTTATTCCTAGACAGGTGTTATTGTTCTGAGGCCCGTTGTGTGGTTTTGTGCTTTTGGGCTTGGGCCTTGTGGACTGGCTTCTGTTTGCGTGTCCCTGTGCATGGTTGGCAATATGCATTGTGGCACTGTGCGTGTGGGGCCTAGGTGTGGGTTCGTGTGGGGCCCGTGCTCGTGGGCCGTTGGTTGTGGCTGGTGGTTGGGTGGAGTGGTTGGTTGCTCGTGCGGTGTGCCGATGGCTGAGACGTGCACGTGAGCACGTTCCCATCTACTACGAGAGTAGGCTTTATAAGCCGCACCGCACTCCTCTACCGCCCATCATCGCCTTCTTCCTCTTTCTTCTTCTTTCCTTCTCCTCACCGGCACGCACTTCTCCCTTCCCCACCCTTCTTTCCCTTCCTCCCCACTCTTCCTTCTCCACCCCTTCTCCTTTCCCCTTCTCCTTCCACTTATCTCCCCTGTTACACGTCAAGAGAGAGAGGGAAGCGGAAGGGCTGTGGTGGTTCGTGTGGTGCATGGAGCTTCATGGAGTGCACCCGTGGTCGTGGTTGCGTCGGAGTTCGCTGGATTCACTGGGGGTCGGTCAAAGATCGTTGGAGGCATTTTCAGGTACGCATCTCCACCTCATGTAATAGAGAGCATGAAAATGGTATAAATTGATAGGGTTGCATGGAATCTAGGTAAATTTACTTTCCTATAATTTATTGTGAATTTATGGCAAATTTATGCCAGTGGTTGCGTTTTAGATCCTTTTGACCCTTCTACATTTCCAATTTTAGATCTTGATGCATGGTGAATGGATTTTAGTTTTGTCTGTTAGGAATTGGAGTAGACTTGAGGGTCTACATCCCATGTTTTAAGCAAGATTTTTGGTGCTTGTTTACGGGGTTTGATCAGAGGTCTTAGTTGGGGCGATCTCGGATGATAGGGTTTGGGCCTTTTTCTATTCAACATTCGGCATACCGAAATGGAAACGGCATACCGAATCAGTGGATTTAGGTATACCGATTCTGTTTAGCATACCATTTTTTTGTCAGCTTAGGTCCTCTGGTTGAAATTCGGTCGTCCGATTTTGGACGATCATTCGAATCAGAAGATTTTGGTGGACCGAACCAGTTTCAGAATATCGAATTTGGCCTGAGTGTTGACCGTTGACCTGATTCGGTCGACCGATCCAGATCGGCCTACCAAACCAGGGGTTTTCAGCATATCGAACCTGTTTTCCGCATGCCAATTCTGGGCCCAAATGTGCTTATAAAATGTATTTTCCGAGGGCTTTCTGGATTGCTGTGGTTTGTCCTTGTAAGATGGGATTGTGGGCCGTTAGTAGTGGTCCCCTGGGACACCTGACGCGTCGCTTTGCCAAGGTTTTGGAAGAATTTTCAAAAGATATGAAAATGGTTTTGGAAATGGATTTCAAGGAAATAGTTGGCCTATTTTGGAAAATGTTTCCTGATTTTCTGTGTGCAGGCCGAGACAGTGTGTGACGGTGTCGTTGGGACCAGGGAATGTGACAACATTCTCGGGTGGTCAGGCGTGACTCCCTGGTTGAGGTCGAGGGCCGAGATACTTGAGGCTGAAGGATGTCGGGTCCTGGTGTATGAGACTCCTTGACTGTCGTCTCGAGGCTAGGATTGTGGTTCTGGTGTATGATACACCTGCAGTCGCTGTGAGCAATGAGGCTCGGGTGTTGTCGGGTGTGGAGGTATGATACTCCCTCCTGAGCACCGTGTGTGGAGGACGCCGTGAGGAGGCATACCCTGTGCTGGCTAGTGCGGGTGGGACACGTGCCCCATAGCTGGTACCCTCCTGAGAGATAGGACATCCTTCTAGGGAGGGGTTGGCTTTTGAGGGTTCTCCTGAGAAAGAGGAATCGCGAGACGGTGAACGCTCCTGCACAGGGTGGGCGTCACCGTGGTAGTGCAGGACACTGTGGTCGCTCCTTAGCGGACTACATGTGGCCAGAGTTTGGTTGCCAGGCGCTGGGCTTCCCAACTCACTGTGTGTGGTTTTGGCCATTGAGGTCCTTTTCTTGTGGCTTTGGGCTAGTAGAGCCCCGGTTGTGGTTTTGGTTAGTGTGGGCCTGGTTTATGAGGTTTGAAGAAAAATAGTTTGCAAAATGAATTTAAAAGGAAAATTGATTATAGTTTTGTTTACCGCAGTTTGCGTGGTGTGCATACTAGGTGACTTTTTTCACTCATACGTTTCTCTTGTATTTTTGGTTTGCAGATGCAGGCATACAGAGGGTTAGCGTAGTGAATATAGCCTGGAGTCTCCTAGCCGCACACACAGGTTCCTGGGTGTTAGATATTTACTGTTTGGCTTTATTTTTCCCATAATTTAATAGTTTTAAATTATTGTGGAAAATGTGGGGTGTGACAGATCTAGTATCAGAGCTCTAGGTTCACTAGGTTGCACTACACCTAGGGTGTCCGGTCTAGAGACTCTATAGGTTTTGCATGCATTGTAGCGTCTGCACTTGATTTTGCAATGGTTTTCTGGTTGTTGCTTTGTCTGTGGTGTTGGTACTTTGCCTTTCTCTGGTAGGATGCTTCTTCGTGGTTGTAAGGGCAAGGCCCCTGTCTAGGAGATCGAGTCCTGAGAGGACGTAGGCGGTTAGAAGGTAGTTCGTGCGGAACTGAGGAGTTTGGCACATGGGATTTCCCACGCATTCAGCAAGAGTAGTGCTAGTGAGTCGACGGGTGACCCGTGGCTGAACCAATTCACAAAGCTTCGTCTGCCAACTTTCAAGGGCAAGGTCAGTGCTGAGGAGAGCAAGGCCTGGCCAGTGAAGGTGGTGAAGATGTTGGAGAGCATGGCGTGCCCAAAGGAGCTTTGGGTGTGGCTGGCGACCTACCTGCTGGATGGTGAGGCAGATAGGTGGTTGAAGTCTGTGAGGCGGCTGAAGTTAACGAACTCAATCACTATTGGCATCCAGTGGAAGGATTTCAAGGTGGCCATCTATGACAAGAATTTTCCTGCTCATGTGAAGGAGCAGCTTCGTCGAGATTTCCGGAGTCTAGTGTAGGGCACGATGTCGGTGCTCGAGTATGAGACTGAGTTCGCCAAGCTGGAATGCTTTGCTCCTTCCTATGAGTCTGAGGAAGAGCGGGTGCAATGGTTTCTAGACGGCTTGAACCCTGGGCTATAGGTGAAGGTGATGGACTATAGGTGCCATAATGTGGAGGACATGGTTGGGATGGCTTACCACTTCAAGGCGGAGCATCAGAAGTTTCTAGAGAGTCATCCCAAAGGGAAGGGTAAGTCCTCTTTCACCTCCCGATTCTCTTTCTCCGGTCCTCCAAGTGCCGGTAGTTTGGGTAGCCTTGAGAAGAAGAAGAGGGCAAGGTCCAGTGTTTCCTCTACAGGCTGGCGGAGTTTTGTTGGGTGTAGCGGAGTTGGCTTCAGTCAGACAAGGTCTAGTGCTCCTGGTGGGAACCAGTGCTTCAACTATGGTCAGGTGGGCCACATCGCTGCATATTGTCCCCAACCTAGGCAGACCTCAGCTCCTGTGGTGTGCTATAATTATGAGAAGGCGAGACACGTTCAAAGATCTTGTCAGGAACCGCCTAAGAAGGCAGGAAGCACACCGCAGCAGCCGACTAGGGGACGGGTGTTCACCATCGCAGCTCTAGGCACTGAGTCTTCGGGAGTTGTTGTTGAGGGTAAGGATGAATAGTTGGTTCTGTAACCCTCCGAGATATGTTGTAATCTCCTTGTAATCTGGACATCTGCTTGATTGTATGGATGTGCAGTGTTGTTTTGTTTGGCCATCAGGTTCTTTTATTGTGGCTGGCCGGATGGCCAAAGTGTTGTTTGACTTAGGGAGTTCTTTCTCCTCTATCTTTGAGTCATTTACGACGGAGTTGGGAGAGAGACTAGCTCGACTGGCCTTTCATCTCAGCATGGTGATGCCGTTGGGGGAGCACAGTTTGGCATGGAGGTATCTGCAGTTTGTCGACTTGAAACTAAATGGCAGAGAGTTTGACGCCAGCCTGATCATGGTGGACATGTTGGAGTATGATGTGATACTCAGCATGGATTGTTTGGCGCAGCAGTCTTCTTCGATCCACTGTGCTCGGAGGAGAGTTTATTTTGGGTCTCCTGAAGATGGGTCTTTCTTTGTGCAAGGTGGGTGTCAAGGTGAGCCTAAGCTTGTCTTTTCAGCTATGAAGGCTTATAAGTCTTTGGTCAGGAGTTGCGTGGGGTATCTAGGCAGTATAGTTACCTCCACTTCTCCTGAGTTGGGTGTTCACAACATCTCTGTGGTGTGTGAATATCCTGACATTTTTCCTGACGATTTGCCTGTTATGCCAGCTCGTAGGGAAGTAGAGTTCTCGATCGATCTGATCCCTGGCTCTGGTGCTGTGTCGAAGCCTCCTTATCGCATGGCGCCAGCGGAATTGTGAGAGCTCAAGACTCAGTTGCAGGAGTTGCTGGACAAGGGGTTTATCTGGCCGAGTGTGTCTCCGTGGGGAGCACCGGTTTTGTTCGTCCACAAGAAGGATGGTTCGCTTCAACTGTGTTTAGATTATCGGATGTTGAACCAGATCACGGTAAAGAACAAGTATCCCTTGCCCCACATTGATGACCTGTTCGATCAGTTGCAGTCTGCATTGGTGTTCTCGAAGATTGATTTAAGGTCAGGGTATCACTAGTTGAGGATACGAGAATCAGACATTCAAGAGACTACTTTCCAGACGCAGTACGGGCATTACGAGTTCACGGTCATGCCTTTCGGCTTGACTAATGCACCAGTTGAGTTTGTGGATCTGATGAATAGGATTTTCAGCCCTTCTCGGGACCAGTTCGTTGTAATTTTTGTTGATGACGTGTTGGTCTATTCTATTGATGTTGAGACTCACGCCTTGCACCTGAGAGCGATTTTGGATACTCTAAGGCATCATCAGCTGTACGCCAAATTCTCCAAGTCTGAGTTCTAGCTAAGCGAAGTCATGTTCCTTGGCCATTTGATTTCTGGAGAAGGAATCAGAGTGGATCCTACCAAGGTTGAGGCAGTGAGTAGTTGGGAGTGACCCAGGACAATGTCGGAGATTAGAAGTTTCTTGGGTCTGGCAGGCTATTATATGAGGTTTATCAGGGATTTCTCTTCCATAGCCGTGCCTCTGACAGAGCTAACCAGGAAGGGTGTTCCATTTTGCTGGGACCAAAATTGTGAGGCGAGTTTCCAAGAGCTAAAGTCTCGTCTGATTCTTGCCCCTGTGTTGACTCTACCTTCGAGAAGTGGTGGCTTCACTGTGTATAGTGATGCTAGTGGCATTGGGTTAGGGTGTGTTCTGATGCAGCATGGCAATGTTATCGCATATGCTTTGCGCTAGTTGAAGGATCATGAGAAGAACTACCCGACCCACGATTTGGAGATGGTTGCTGTAGTGTTCGCTCTCAAGCTCTGGTGACACTATCTGTATGGGGAGCAGTTTGAGGTCTTCACCGATCATCAAAGCCTGAAGTATATCTGTAACCATGCCGGCGAGGAGGATCGCAAAAAGATGCGAAACGGTCGGCAAAATCATGTCGAGAAACAAAACAAAATGCAAAGAATGCAGGAGTCGCCACCTAGTCTATTATGGAAGACATGGAAAGCCATATACATGAAAAATCATGCAAAACAATAAGGACAGGTCTGCGAAAACTAAAAAAAGGTGGGTAAGGATCCCTGTTACGTACGAGGAAGGTGTTAGGCAACCTTGTACGCCTGATAAAATCGGCCTTCTATGATTTCTCCAATGTAATGTTGGCTTTTCAGCCTTTGGCTATACGCCCGAGGGCGATATGCCATGCCATGTTTAGTGCCTTATGCTAATAGGTGCATGATGTGTGGGTGTGTCCTATGCTCAGAAATATCACTCTTTTATCCCAGGTCAAGTGTATAATGCAACGATATTGCATAAGCATAATCAATGTCATATCATTCTGAGTGATTTATCATCATCGCTCTATATGCAAATGCAAATGCATAAAAAAACAGAGTGTGCCTTCCTAGTAAATCCAGGAGAAAAACCAGGGAAAAAACCAGAAGAAAACAAGTCGAGAAAGCATGATAGAGATCATAAGAAAGCATGTTGTATGCTGAAAACAGGGCAGTGTGCTGGTTTGGTGCGCCAGATTGGTGAGTCAATCTGGTGTGCCACCTATGTGCTCCTAGTTGGGCCAGAAAAGTTCAGGGTCAAAACTGGGCAAATATGCAATGCCAAATCTTATAAAGATGCATCCAGGAAAGCATAAATCTCAAAAATGCATTCGGGAAAGCTGTAAAGACTCGGGGGAAACAAATCAAATGCACATGCAAGAGTTGGTGAACCCTGTGCTCAAGGGCCAATAGCCTCACACAAAGTTACCCTAATGCAACTAAAATGAGGAAAACATGATCGTCCAAGCCTCTGGATTATGGACTGAAGCACAAGCTTTCCGAATAGGATAAAGTGTGCAGAATACAGCCTACCAGGGTGGCATGGATAGATCAAGAAAACAGTGCAAAACCAATAAAACCATAGCAAAAGCGATCGGGCAGTATCATTAAAACAGAAATCATACTGAAAGCCATTTGGAAAACCATGAAAACACATATGCAAAATGCCCTCTGACCAGTCTGTGCAGTAGATGCTTGCGCCAGACTGGTGCTCTGGTTAGGTGCGCCAGCCTAGTGCGCCTGGAAGGTGTGCCAGATTGGTGCGCCCCAGGTTTTGGTTCAGACTGCTGTTGATCCAGAACCCAAACCAGAACTGCCAGTGGGTAATGATTTATGCTAACAGATCGATGCCGATGCTATGATAAGTACTGAAAACATGATGTGAGTGCATAGGATCAAGAAACACCATGTAAATCATGCATTAAAACTGAACCAATTTGATGGGTTTATGCATGAATGAAAACATGCAAAATGCCAAGAAACATGGATATGTGTTGATCATGGCATATGAAAGCATATGAGAGCATATAGATGCATGACAACATATTATGTGCAAAGAAAACATGATAAAGGATGACAACTTGCAAGCTTATGCTAGATATAAAAAGAAAGATAGCATGGAGATTATTTAGCATGAGGAGCTAGCAAGCATGTGTAACAAGATCTCATGAATCATGGAGTAAAACATCATATATCATGGATTTTAAACATGCCATATCACCTTTTCTAAAATTACATTCAAAGGAAAAGGAGGAGGTAGAAAGCCTACCTCTTGTGATGTTTCCTTCTTGAAATATAAGAAATGAGAAGATCCTTGTTGCTTTGGAAGGACCAAGGGTGCTTTAGGATGCAAGGAAGAGCTCCAGAACAC
>JAMKQA010007596.1:0-26401 GCA_024699735.1 Posidonia australis | reverse complement strand
TTATTGTAAATTCTATATGCCTTGCTTCTTGCAGAATATCCTAAAAGGATACCTTCATCAGATTTTGAGTCAAACTTATCTAAATTGTCTTTTGTATTGAGAATAAAACATTTGCAACCAAAAACTTTAAAATACGAAATTTTTGGAACCTTTTCAAACCATAATTCAAAGGAGTTTGGTTTAGAATAGGTCTTAAAGAAATATGATTTAAAATATAACAAGCGGCATTTACAGCTTCGGCCCAAAAATGCTTTGGTAAATTATTTTCACAAAGCATGGTCTTTGCCATTTCTTGTAAGGTTTTATTTTTCCTTTCCACTACTCCATTTCGTGAAGGAGCTCTAGGAAAAGAAAAATAATGTATAAAGCCATTTTCTTCACAAAAATTTCAAAGTCATCATTTTCAAATTCTCCACCATGATCACTTCTTATTTTAATTATTTTAAACCCCTTTTCATTTTGTATTTTCTTACATAATCTTCGAAATTCATAGAAAGCGTCATTTTTATTAGTCAAAAACAAAACCAAGTGAATCTTGAAAAATCATCGACTAATACAAAAGTATATCTTTTTCCTCCAAAACTTAAAGTTCGACTCGGACCGAATAAATCCATGTGGATGAGTTCAAGTGGTTTAGTAGTGGAAATACAATCTTTTGCCTTAAATGAGGTTTGAGATTGTTTTCCAAATTGACATGCATCACATAGTTTATCTTTATGAAAATCTAATTTAGGTAAACCAACAACATTTTCATTTTTAGAAATCTTGGATAATTGACTCATGCTAGCATGACCAAGTCGTCTATGCTAAAGTCATTTATCATCATTTGTAGATGCAAGGCATAACCTAGATTCATATGAAACACTTATTTTATATATATTATTTTTTCTATTTCCAACAAATAAAACTTTATTGGTAGTAGACTCAATTATGAGACATTCTTTTTTATCAAAGATAATCTTATATCCTTTATCACACAATTGACTAATGCTTAGGAGATTATGTTTCAGTCCATCAACAAGTAATACATTTTCAATAGAAGGTTTATCAGAATTACCAATATGGCCGATTATGATAATTTTTCCTTTT
Source organism: Posidonia australis (assembly GCA_024699735.1). NCBI lineage: Eukaryota > Viridiplantae > Streptophyta > Magnoliopsida > Alismatales > Posidoniaceae > Posidonia > Posidonia australis. The sequence goes on along the minus strand of JAMKQA010007596.1, from coordinate 25,312 downwards.
GCATTGTCTCCGAAAGTCACCGTACCATCTTCTTTAGCAGTATAGGAGTTTAATAGATCACGTTCTCCGGTCATGTGCCGTGAGCATTCACTATGAAGGATCCATTTTGATTTCATCTTGCATTACAAGAGGGGAGATGATTTTGGTACCCATATCATTTTGAGTCCAGATTTGTTAGTTTTTTGAACCCAAATATTTCCTTTTTGAGTCATTCTTTTCTTTACAACAAACATATATTTTTCATTTGATATAGCTCTAACAAATCCATTCTCATATGGAATTTCTTGAAATCTTGAGAAACCAATTCCATGTTTATGCAAGAATGGTCTTTGACAAGAAAGTATTTTGTCTAAGGTTTCTTTTCCTTTAGTGAATTTTGTGATGGTTGTAAGTAAGTCATTGCTTTTACTTTTAATGATGTGATATCATTTTCTAAATTCTTAATTTTATATTTTATTTGATCAATTTCCATATTTAATTCAATATTTTTGTTGTCTAGTTCATGATTTTCATCAAGAAGTATTTTTCTTTCATTTATTAATGATTCATTTTGGCTGGTGAGTGATGTGATGGTTAAATTTGATTCTTTGTATTTTGATTTTAAGGATTTGTATTTTTGATATAGTTCATTAAATTCTTCAATTAATTCATCCGTAGAATAATCTTCATTAGCTTGAGATGATCCACAAACATCCTCTAGGGCCATGAAGCACATGTTAGCTCTTTCCCCATCTGAAGATGAATCACTTTTATCCCAAGTTGCTTGAAGAGCCTTCTTTTTATTCTTTTTATCCTTTTTAAATGTTTTAGATTTTAGTGAAGGACAATTCTTTTTAATATGTCCAGTTTTATTACACTTGAAGTAATGAAGGGTTTCAGTAGTATTTCTTTTCTTTTGAAATTTTCCTCTTTTTATAAATTTTTTAAACTTCCTAGTTAGCATAGCCATCTCTTCATCATCTTCATTATCCGATTTTTCTGAATCAGTGGTGGTTTTTAGGTAATGGAGTTTTTGTTAATTGATTTCTCATTTGCTTTTTCTTTTATTTGTACTTCATAAGATGTGAGGTTTCCAATTAGATTCTCAAGTGAGTAGTTAGAAAGATCCTTAGCCTCCTCAATAGCAGTGGTTTTCTTTTCCTAATCGGGAGTAAGAGACCTAAGGATTTTCCTAACAAGCTCACTTTGAGAAAATTCTTTACCTAGAGATTGTATGGTGTTGGTTATTTCATTAAATCTAGTAAACATTTCACCTATGGTTTCATTTTGAATAATTCATATTTGTGTACTAACAAGTTAATTTTGGTTTCTTTTACTTGATTAGTTCCTTCATGAGTGACTTGTAAAACATGCCAAGCTTCATGTGAGGATTTATAATTGGAAATTCTATTAAATTGTTCTTGACTTACAGCACAGAATAAGATATTTAGTCCTTTTGCATCTAATTGAGCTAGGATTTTTTCTTCATTGCTCCATTCTCTATAAGATTTAGAGCTTAAGGTGAATCCATTTATAACAACATCCCATAACTCAAAATTTATAGATTTCAAGTAGATTATAATTCTACACTTCCAATAGTTATAATTTATTCTATCAAACAAGGGAGGCCTATTTATGCTTTAACCTTCTACAATGTTGTGATATGAGGGAGAAGCCATCTAGTAGACAATTAGTCTATATCTAGATAACCTTACTCTAATACCAATTGTTGGATACTAAGACTTCTCTAGAGGGGGTGAATAGAGAATCTCTGGTTTTTGATAAATTTTAACTTTTGATAAGCAAATTATGTAGATAATAAAAATCAATCACATAAACATTCAACCACAAGTACTCAGAGAATTATAGTGGTTCAGCCAACCTCGGCCTAGTCAACTTCTCAAGTTCCCCACTTGAGATTTACCCCTTCTTATTCAATAACAATAATTTTACAAGCAATAAATTTACCTTGCTTGTTGCCTCAAACAGCAATTCCCTTCTCCTACCCGGAGAATAACTCAAAGCAACTTGATTATAAGAGTAGCCCTTACAAAACTTGTGATCTCCCGATGCTTGTCAAGCTTATAGGAATGGGAATAAAAGCTCAAAATGACTGGGAGTGAAGTACGAATGGGATTTTTAGCTCAATCACTTGATGTACTAGAAGTATGATAGCTCAGTATCTTGGGTGTCTTTCTGAGGTGTATATGGACCTTGATTTATAGTAATGAGTTTACTTCTAAGTGTTACTAACGACTAGTAAATCTTTTGTTTACCGACAGTAGATTTGGTATGCCGAAATTCCATCGGTCAACCGAATTCTGTAACGGTCGGGTTAATTTGGAATTCCGAATTATTTCGGTGTGCCGATTTTGCTTTCAGCTTCATTTGTTCCTTGAAATTCGGTGTGCTGTCTGATGTTCCGTTTTCTCTTGATTCGGTATTCCGAAAATGTTCGGTATGCCGTTTTTGCTTTCAGCATCCTTTATTCCTTGAAATTTGGTGTGCCGTCTGATGTTTCGTTTTCTCCTGAATCGGTATTCTGAAATTGTTCGGTATGCCGATTTGCATATTACATGTGACTTAAAAATTTACACATCCTTTCTTATATAATCTACCTTTACAAATCAGTATCTTGTTTTTACATCTTATGAATACAAATATATGATTTTGCAAGGCAACCCCTTTGCTTTCTTCACACGGCCTTTTATAGCCTCCTGTGCTTAAAAACAACTATATTGTTATCATCAAAATTAATGTAAGATTTTTCCAATAGGAACAAGTGCATGGGAAAAGGTTCAAAATATATTATGTGAATGGAAGTATAAAATGAAGTCAAGGAAGTGACCACCGGCAACCATTAAACCTGTCTAGACTTTAAGAAAGATTATAACAGTCTTTTCTTTTGATAAAAATCATTTTTAATTATCTTAGCTAAAGTTTGCTTCCTATTTTGTCTCTTAACTTTGTTAAGTTGCTCTTATTTTATTTATATGATTAGTTTGTAAGTTAGGAAATGTATATGATTCTAATTATTATTAACATGTTTATGTTTATCTGTACTAATGTATTGCAACTGGATAAGTTTGAGGAACATTTCTATGAATAAGAAGTATTACTACTCTTCCACTTTTGGTTTCTTGAACTCGACTATTTGATTTAAAATAATTGATGACTCGATAAAGAAAGAAATTTATGTTTTCCGTAATTCTCTTATTAATGTTTTATGCTTTGCATTATTACATTAATGCAACTTCGAAATCAATATTCTACTCCTTGATAGTTTTGCTTCAACTAATTTGTACACATTCTCCCATCTTTTGGCATCATGTTGTATTTTCTCTAAAATTCAGTGAAAAGACAAACACTATTTCCCATGTCCTTATACATTGTAATGCAAAGTTAAATTATTGATAACATGATTAGAAAATTCTCATTGTTGTTTTTTTCATTGTTTGTATTACTTATAATGCTGAAGGTAGATAGAAAATTGAGACTTGCCCCGTTGGTACAGAAATTTATTGTCTACTTCGATATGCTATTGTGACCGACAATCCTTGGCATTGTGATTCTGTTCTAGAATCAAAAGAGAAAATCATCTGTTTGCATGCATGTTGTGTATTATGGTGCTCACAAGGATTTGGAAATCTCTCGTGCTTAATTTGACAATCATTAAACTTTTTGCATTTTCAGTTCTTATACTTTTCGGTTCTTTATCTCATTCCTTTACCGCTCAAAGAAAAGGTTCTTTATCTCATAAATGATCTAGAATGATAAGAAAATAGAAAGATCTATACAATTTTTTGACAAAAAGTAAGTTGGAAAATTGTGTCTCTAAGAAATGATGATGATCCACTTTTGGACTATTTCTGGTACAACATTTTGATGTCTTTGAAATTCCCTCAGGTTACTTAAAAGCATACCTTCAATGCCTGATCATGATTTCAATTATTTGCAGAATAGGAAACTACTACATAGCTCTATTGTAGATTACATGTTTTACTATGGTAGCGTTTGGTAATGTTTATGAAAAAATAGATTATTTTCATAAACAACATTTTTGAAAAAGCTAGTTTTCATAGTTTTATGCACAAACAAAAACTGCCGTATTGAAATAATATGCTGTAAAAAAAACTGTTTGGTTCAGCTTGTTAGGAATAAGCACTTTTTTTTATAAGCTAGTTCTAATAATCGCTACCAAACAAATCCTATATGTAATATTTCAATTCTATTGCATTGAACTTGTAGTATAGCGTGAATACTATATTTGCAGATTTGCTAATGTTTCTGTAAGTTGATTCATCAGAAATGTAAATCTTTAAGCTCCTCTTTGTGGATGTAGAATAAGAAAAGTAAGAACAAGTAGAAAGTGGTATTGGTATTCTAATAGTATTATTATTCAGTTTGGAAGTGATTTTCTTTTAAAGGTGAATAAGTGTGTATAAAGAGATATTCTTGTTTGGATGAAAAGTAGAATAAGTATCAGAATAAATGTTGAAATAAGTAGAAAACATGTATATTAACAATTATCAACTTGATTATTAAGATATATATTTAGTTTAAAATATGTATACATTATATTATATATATATTAATTTTTAAACAAAAAATAAACACACTGTATACGTACATGTATCAGAATAACTTAGCGGAATAACTTTATTCCACATTTCCTGAGGAATAGCAATTTTGAAATAAGTAAATTAGAATAAGAATTACTATTCTATTTTTTAACTTGTCAAATGGAATTATAATTCCAACTCTACTTTTATTCCTAACTTTATTTACGTTCCAAACAAGGACTAACTTCACAAGTGCATCTGTTTTTTGCAATAAAAATAAATTTTATTAAAAAAAAACCCTTTTCCTTTTCTTCTTCTTCCTTCACCTGTGAGCAAGAGCTTCAATTCTGACTCCAACAATGACGATAATGCCCCTCCTCCCTTCTTCTTCTTTCACTCACCTACACCATCACCTCCACTTGAGAACCACCACGCTTTCCCTCTCCCATCACCACCACCTCTATCCCATGATTCGCTCCACCACCACAACACCACCCAAACCCTATCCTACTCACCTTATCCAAATCCATCTAAGACTCCACCACCACCACCACCACCACCACCACCACCTCCTTCTCCCCCTTCCTTAGAAAACTCCTCCCAACCCTCACCTAATCCCACCATCTCCCCCTCCCCTTCTCTTTCCCTTAGAAAACTCCAGGACACCACCTTCCTCACCACCCACATCACACCTCTAAAAGGGGAACCAGGTGAAGGAAGAGACTTGTACGGAAACATTGGCTTGAGGTGGGGATTGGAGGAGGAAGGTGTGGAAATGGGGGTATTTGAGTAGTGGAGGTGGAGGCCAAAGATGGAGAGGAAGTGGGTGACGAGGAAGGAGAACGTAGAGTAGTAGAGGAGGTAGGCTATTGCTAGATTGAGAAAGGCGACGACGATCGTCGAAGGTGAGCACTACGCTGGACAAACGTAGGAGGAGGAGGAAATGTCAACGTGCCTCTTTGCTAGCCTCTGGATCAGCCGAGCGATGGATCAGAACCCATGTGTCATAGTGTTGTTCATGTACCAATGGAACTTTGTCGCTAGAATTCCCTTCATCATCCTTGATGCAAATCCTGCAAATCACTGCCGCCAAGGCTCGTAGTCCCACAATCCTATCTTGTAACCTCAAGGACACGATCTTTGGAGGTGAAATTGTTGAGAGATTGGGGAAGAAAGATAGGGATGATTTAGAAATGGAAAAAAGTAAAAGTATTTAACAATGTTAGTAATTGAATTTGTTTTTGAGACAAAATGAAAGTTTAGGGTACTAAAGTGAACCTTTAGTTGAGAGTAGTAAAGTGAAAATCATAGTTCAGGTATCAAAATGACAATAACTCTAAAAGTTATAAAGAATGCAAATAACTAAGAAACCATAAAACAAATTTCACACAACCGAACCAAAATTGCAAAAAAAAAAGCCCACAACAACCTTAACTCACACATGAGAATAAATGGCAACTCCTCATGATTTATCTTCCTTTTCTTTCATTCAATCAAGAAGAAATTGGAGAACATGATGATTTTGCTTTGTAAGAATAACAGTTTATGTATGATTGATGTTTTTCCTAATAAACACAACAGCTTCTGGTGTTTGCTTCATGAAAACATGAGTTTATCCTAGATAATAAAACATAATTTTTCCAAGTTGAGTAGATCTCAAAATACAAAGAAAAATGGTTACATAGAAAGCAATGTCAAATTAAACACTCACCTTTTGCTTTAGAAAGAAGAAAGTTAGATATAGCGACAACTTTGAATTGATTTCTCTTAAGAAATACTTTCTTACATTTATTTCAGACACCTCACGAACTACAAATTACACAAAGATTATACTTTTCTCTTTCAAAAATTGATACAAAATAGACAAAAAAAGTTGTATACAAAATCTTGCTTTTCTCCTCTTTTGCATGCATTTTGGTGCCTGAAATTACTGTCATTGAGATGAAGGTGTCAGCACTAGAAGTTGCAAGTGAAGCTTGAAACTAGCGAACTAAGTAGCTCAAATGGTCAAAGATTGTGATTACAAGGCTCCGATCATAATTGTTATCCTATAACGAATGAACTTGGATGTTAATGGAGATCAACATCAATATATTATTTTAAAAAAAACTTGAAACTAGGAATTTATACTTATTTGTCTTAATTTAGTAATTCTAGATTTATGGCCTAGATTAGAACGTTGAATGAACCATTCTTTCTTTGGGTTTTGCAAGTTCATTTGTGTTTTAATCAGTTCAGTAACAACTAATTTAAGGAAGTTGTCCATCATTTTATTCAATTAATCTATCCTTGATTTGTACACCTTCGTGGTAATCCTCCTTCAACTAAACTACATGTTGATGATTTCACGAAAGAAAAAGGAAAGAAAAAGTAGCGTCAAACATAATTAAGAGCAACTACCATGGAATTTTACAAACCAATTCGAATTAACAAATGCACGATATATTTCCAAAATAATAAATAATGTATAAATAATGCTAATGAGACTTATAATTTCATAGATTCATAACAATGTTACATACCACTCAGAAATGACCATAGAAAGGAGAGATATCAATTATTTAGGTAGGAACAATGTCTTCTAGATAGTACATTAATGTATAGGAAAAAAATAGGGAAGAAGAAGAACTCTCATATGAAGTTGGTTTTGCTCATTAGTGCACTTCATTGAAGCTTACATTAGTTTCAAATCAGAGATTTCCTATTATTTCTTATTTTAGCTGTTATTTGCATAAAAGGGATTCTAATGTGGAATAACTCCATGGCTGGAGAAGAATTAGGAGGGATCAAACAAAAACCATGGAACTAGGAGGAGGATGACGACGATGTGGTGAGAATCATGGAAGAAGAAGAGAAGTGGGATGCAAGTTAGGACACGAGGGAGAGGTGACGATTGTAGGAGAGGAAGAGAGGTAGGATGTTGGTTGGGGCATGGGGGGAGAGGTGGGAAAAAGAGATGAGGCTTTTATATTTTGGAATCCAACAGAATTCACTTCCTGTTAGTTTCATTTCCAAACATGTGTACAAACACTAGGTTTTTATCTGATTAACAAGAATTTACTTTTTGTCTAAATCATTTCCACTACTTTGCAAATGCACAAACCCTCCATGGTTGTAAATAAGTGACAATCGTAAAATAATAACCCATTAATTATCTTAGCTGTGAAAAATAAACACTGCATGAGATATAATTAATTATTCATGTGGAAGGCTTTAGTACGTGGTATATTATGGAATATGCCCCAACAAGAATCGCATCACTTTAGCATCTCAAAGTAATGGTTCACCAATGATGCTTCATAAATTTGAGTTGAAAATACTATAGATATTATCGCATCTATGCTATTTAACCATGGCTATTGGGCTTGTAAATGAAGAAGGTATTTACCCATTGCTTCCTTCTACTTGTCCCATTTTATACTAATAAGGTTAAAAATAATTTTATCCTATTATATATTTATCCATCATTTGTTTTACTCGTATATTTATAAGATACAGGTAAAGGTAACTATGTACTCGTCCCTCAATTATCCGTATACCTACATTATTCTAATCACTTTGATTTTTATTTTAGTTTTCTTTTAAAATTATGAAATAATGAACATTGTTTTATGTTTTTGTCTAGTAATTTTGATTTGAATTTATGATAGAACATTTAAGCACAGTATTTTAACTATAAATTCCTAAGTTCTAATTGTTTACCTTATCCATTTTATATTATACTGTGAGTGATGGGATGGGTAATGGTAAAACCATAGGGAAATCTATACTTACTGCTAATTACCTAAATTTAAAGGATAAGATTATAGGTAGGTTGTACGTGCCATACACCAACCTCACTTACAAGCCTATTGGAATCTTAATTACTTCATTTTTGTATATATAAGTAGCAAGTTGTACCGTAGCCCCGGTCATTTATAGGCAATGACTAGTCGTAGTGTAAGTCGATTGCATGCATAATCTCATGCTAAATAATGGCAGCTGCACGTAGAGGATTGTATGCAATCATTCTTTCCAGGTGCTAAAAATAGTGTTGGGTAGAGATGATTGATTATCATCACGAGAGTTGTGGCTGATGCACAGAAAATTTCGAACTCAGTTAGTTGCTAACACATGCATAAAGACAGAAGAACCTAATCAATCAGAACACATTTGATTACTGAATAAGAAAAAATCTGGTTCAGAAATTACTTGTAAAGGAAGAAGAGGATAACTAGAAGATGACGAGTATTTGACATCAAAAACAAGGAGATCTAATGTATCTGAAGTTAGGCAAGAGGTGTGAAATAATGGTGAACTAATTAACAAATGGGCCGGGGTGTTTGCATATATATTCTTCTGAAGCATAATAATGTCATACATATGCCGGAAAACTTTTAGCTCCCGTTACGGGCGTGCCTAATTTTCCGACAGTTATTGCTGTCGTGGATCTTTACCACCTGGACCCTGTTATGGCTGTTTGCCACCTTCCAACAGTTGTTGCATGCTGTCCTTATCATCCACACTTAATATGGTCCCATACACACAAGCCACAAGGAAAGAAAAGGAGAGAGAGAGAGAGCGGGAGCAGTGTGTGCCACCTTCCAAGAGTTGAAACTTTTGGGCTCTTACCTCTATCTCTCTCTGTCCATTAAAGTACTGGAATTGAAAAAAGCAGTGGGAACGGAGATGTACTAGGAAACGCTAGCTCTGTGAGGTGGATTTGGGAGGTAAAGTTGCTTGCTCTTGGAGCAGGGGAAATGGATCAGAAGGAAGCTAGTGGGTTTCGGAAAGGACTAAGGAGTGGAGAGATACAGGCATAGGCATGCATGTCAGCATGTACCTCGGCTATCTTTATGCCGGAAAACACTATCTCCTATGGATACGATGTTGTCATTTAATTCACTCAACGCTCGCCGTATCTCCTGTCGTTTCTCAATTGGTAGTGGAGGTGGTGGCTGTTCCACTCTTTCTATTCTATTGCCAGGAACGGCGTGTTTGCTTATGTTTCGGTGAGTAAGAAAGAAATGAGACATGCATGATGTCTGGCTCTCCGCCCCGACTGCATGCAGCTGGCTCTTTGTATATTGGTATCTGTTAGAGATGTTACTGATGGTGATTATGGGTCAATAAGCATATTTTATCAGTGAGACGAGATAAGGCAGTGCCAAAAGTTATTTGGGATTTAAGAAAGCAACAAGCCAAACATCAGGCACTGACTTCCGCGGAGGAGAAGAACGAGTATAGTACGTGGTAAATAAGGGTTGCCAAAAATGCATGGGAACAAAGCGAGAGTCGCCGTTGCCGGGGATCGAACCCGGGTCACCCGCGTGACAGGCGGGAATACTTACCACTATACTCAAAAACATGACCATGTGAACGTCAAATTCAATTTATATAAAAATTATAATCAACCCATGGATATTTTTTTGTAGTACCCAAACTTTCCTTCTTTGAAGATTTTTTTTCCCAATAAATACCTACCTATTTTTATACGTTAAATAAAAATAGAGAATAAATAGGTGTCATATATAGTAAATACTTACCAAAAAGTTGATATCTCTCTCTCTATAAAATAACACAATAAATTTTCTCTCTCCCTATATGCATTGAAATCATAAGAAAAGTGCAATAAATTGTCTCATAGATTAATAGTTAATTTAGGGAGTGATTTAAATGGATAAGAATAATAGAGTACATTTTCAAAATTTATGAAATTTAGTTTTTTTTTTTTAAAATTAAATGTACCGATCCCTATACCCCACTCTAACATGTAGTTTATGGATATTTTAAGAAAATATATATATGTTACTTAATTTTCATGGGACATATGTTTCCTATGTCTTTTTTTGGGAAGTTATGATATACAAATAGTCATTAAAAGAATATAAAAATTAAATAGTTGATACACAAATAATCCATCATTAATTGGTTATTCATTAAAATGTAAACAATTGATTTAATGAAATTAATAAACATAAAATTTAAAAACATATCTAATGTGAAACTTGGCAATAAGTAGTGTAGTTTACCAAAGTTTCAAGTTAAGCATGTTCTCGTGTTTATCAATTTTTCATTAATATTTCTTGTATTTTGGGAAAAAAGTATGATTTAATATTGATAATATTATAATTTTAAACATATACGAAATATATTTGTATTAAATTTGGTATTAATATACTTAGTAATTCATTAACAATGTTAAACGTGAACTAATTAAGTTAAATCGATTTCAATCATGTCGAATCAAGTAGTAATCTTGTTGAATTGTATTAAAATAAAGTTATGTTCACTAATCTTCAATTATATAAATATTTAAAACTAGCTCAAAAATCTTATTACTATACATTATGGTGTTATCAAGTGGTGTAATTGTATTGTTTCTAGGAATGCTAGGTCCTACTTGCTCCCAAAAAATAGTTACAGAGCTCTCATATTGTTTTATGAACTTTTCCTCCTAGTTTGGTTATTAGAAAGAATTGCATGAAATATATTATTAAATAAATAAAAATAAATTAAAAAATGACACATAATTCACTACTAATAAATGGAAAAGAAACTCGATAATCAAGAAATTAGATAAATTATTTTTAAATAGATCAATAAATAAATTAAAAAAAATAATGGATTATTTGAAGAGGAAACAAATGTATCTGACTTCTCACTTTGGAAAGTTATGATAAATAAATTAATAATTAAAGAATAAATTATTTAATTTTTTTAAAAACTCAATCAAAGAAATATATTTAAAATTTAGAATGCAAATCTAAAGTATTCCTCAAAAATAGGTTACGAAGCTCTGTCTCGGTGAGTTTTTCCTTGCCACCTTAGTTATTAGGATTATTATTAGAATATTAGGATTTGGATTATTTTGACTCTAAATTGAGATTGGATTTATTTTATCCAACACAAACGTGTTCCAATAATCCAACATTTCTTGTACGGGGATGCATGCATGCATGCACCCATTCAATCACGTACCCCTCGTTCGTCCGGCCCTTCCCCCGGTAAAATCTCATCGTTGAGTCAAATGCACCACCACCCCAAGCCGTACCGATCTCGATCGGTCCACTCCGACCTCCAAGAATTCCTCTGGGGCCTCCACATGTTCTAACCATAACCAGCAATGAGACGACACCCCAACCAGAACACCAGCAAGCCGTAGGCAGAGAAACTTGCATGGCCAACCAAACTTACAAAGCAGAGCCACAGATGTGGAGAGATCTACAACACTAGTAAAAATTAACCTCGAGAGCTCTTTCCTGAGCCATCCAACTCCCTCTTCAACTCCAGCCACCACTACAAAACCTCCACACCCACCTCTACCACCTTCTTCCTAAATAAAGCCCCGGCGGCCAAGTCCGAGGAGATGGAACAGCCCCAGCAGCAGCGGCACAAGCAGCAGCAGCAGGGATGCAAGTACTACTGCAAGATCTGTAAGAAAGGGTTCGCGTGCGGCCGGGCGCTTGGGGGGCACATGCGGGCCCATGGGATCAACGACGACGTTGCGTCGACAGACGAAGACGCCGAGCCTCCGCAAACGTCGTACGCGCTGCGGAGCAACCCCAACCGGCTGAAGACCTGTAGAGCCTGCGAGAACTGTGGGAAGGATTTCTCGTCGTGGAAGTCGTTCCTTGAGCACGGTAGGTGCGGAGGGACCAGTGGGTCGGGGCACGACGGCGAGGCCGACGGATCGACGATGCTGTCGTTGTCGAAGTCCGACGGTGCGGCGGTGGACACGGGGGGCTGCACGGGGTGGTCGAAAGGGAAACGGTCTAGAAGGGCAGTTGTTGCCGATGGGCCGTCAAGTGAGGAGGATGATCTTGCGGCAAGCTGCCTAGTGATGCTGTCAGCTGCCAGGGTGGACCCTGTGGCCGGTACGGAGACGGAGGAGTCATGCGCCTCCGCCAGCAGGGAAGAGGTACTAGGCTTGTCATAATCTCCGCAAAATGTTACGTAATTTTATTTTTATTAACATAAAATTTTTTCGATGAAATGTTGAGCTACATACATTGTCTACCATGTCTAATAATCAAGTTTCAATTTAATCTTGTTTAGATTTCTTACATAACATGAATCAGGTTCCACGTTTTAGATGTGACTTTTCTGATACATTGTACAGATCTAATCAATAATACTGAAATAGCAGTAATTAGACTTGAGTCGACTTTTAATGATATTGTTCTTTTCTTAGATAGGTACTCCACTTAGATGTTAGTAACATTCTACTTATGTTTTTTTTTAAAATTTCAATCTTATAATTGTATTAATCTCTCATAGGAGGAAGATAGCAAGAAGTATTTAACAGAAGGGATAACAATGAACTCTGCGTTCGCCTTTGAGATGCCGAAGCCGAAAGAACTACCTTCATCATCTAAAGGAGTATTTGAGTGCAAGGCCTGCAAGAGAGTCTTCACCTCCCACCAGGCTTTAGGTGGCCACAGAGCCAGCCATAAGAAGGTAAAGGGCTGCTTTGCAGCCAAGCTCGACGTTGACAATGATGATCACCCATTGGAAGAAGAACCGGTTACCACAAGTGACACTGAAAAAATGGCCTTGGTGCCATTCGATAATGCACCAATGGTTGTGACCCCACTTAGGAAGAAAGGTAAATTACATGAATGCACGATATGCCATCGAGTGTTCACGTCCGGGCAAGCATTAGGTGGACACAAGAGGTGCCATTGGCTTACTGGCAACACGGCCTCCACGTCCGGCATCGCCACAATTGCCAAAATTCACCAGACACATGACGTGGTCCAACACCAACAGTTATTGCAGCTTGAGCCAATCTTGGAGATGAAAACTGGCCCCTCCCTTGATCTCAATCTCCCAGTGTCAACGGTGGCAATGGCAACAACAACCGCACATGATACACTAACATTGGAAATGTCTGCTGCTCTATGTCTACAGAATTACATGAACAAAAAAGATTACAACAACAACAATATAATTAACACCAATATCGATAGTATAAAGAGTGATAATATAAAAACCAAGAAAAATGGTGGTAGCAGTTGTTGTGATCTGCAGGATGATGAGGGAGAGAGGAAGAAATCAAAGGTTGCAAGATTGAGTGAACTCAAGGATGTGAGCATGGGAGGGGAGAATTCACAGTGGTTGCAAGTTGGAATTGGTTCATGTACAGATGGAAGTAATGCTGAGACATAAATTTGATTGGTTTTAAATATTACCACCAAATATTCAGTGGTATGTAAAGGAAATAGACAATTTTGGCAGTGTACATTTTAAGTAAAGGAATTGTATAGTTTGTATTTCGAAAATGTTATTACATTTTTTTTACAAAAATTTAATTTGTATTTTCTATTTTTTTATACAATTTTTTCTCTGTAATAGGGTACTGTATGCTACACTACTTACTACAAGATTTCAGACTTCTTTAGGCTTCTTGTATTTTTTAGTGCATTAGCCTTGTAATTAATGTAAAAAAAAAAGAAATATTGTGATTATTTTTTGGTTTACGAAATAATTAGTTGTTGATATAATTTCATATAATTGCATTTATTTTATTTTTTTTTGAAATGCAAACTAACTTTGGAAGCTTTCAAACTTTACTTTTATCGCATAGTACTAAAAGTTGGTATCTAAGCCGAAGAAATAATATCTATCTCAACCGTTAACAAAAAACTAAAAGTTGGTATCTTTTCGTAGATTTTTTTTTGAAATGTTAAAAAACTTTGGAAGCATTCCGACTTCACTCACGTCAACTAATACTAAAAGTTGGTATCTTTTTATAGCAATTTAGGGAAAAGAAATAATCAACAAGTCATGTAATAAATTTTTTAATTCTAATTGAAATAATTGTATTTATATAAATTATATGGGATTTTATTAAAAATGATTATTACCGTTAGTGCTAATATAATAATTAAATAGATCTTCATCAAGAAGTTATTTATCACCCATATGCAATTAATTTCTTATTATCCTTTGTTTGGTAAAATTGGTCTTAAATAATTGTATGTGTGTAGTAACTTTTGAAAATCATGTTACTAAAATGATATTGAAGGAATCATTTAAGCAACGATTTTAGGTAGAAGAGACTATGAAGTTAAGAGAGAGTTAAGAAGTAGGAGAACTAGATACTTCACTTGATGACTTAAACATAAAATATGGGTCTTATTTATAAGCAAGGATGTGACATAACCCAAACTCTTGCAATGATGAGGTAGATGGGTGAGATAAGTTGGTGAATAATAAGAAAAATGGTTGAAGAGAAACTTTTAGTAGTTCCTAAACAAAGCATAATTTATTCAGTATGTGACTATTATTCTAATTAGAGAGTGACGGGTTCGAATCCTAATACGTGTAGCTAGAATTTAAAAAAAGAATTTCTAGTAGTTACTTATTTTAGTTACAACACTAGAAAATATTTAGATTCTTTCTAGATGTAGATCATGTGGAGTGGGTGAGGGAGAATTAGTCCATCATCTTAATGGACTAAACTACTAGACTATTCCTCTATGTTGCTTGCAATTGAATTTGCTTTTGCATCATAAGATTCACTATCATGATATAATAAAACTACTTGTAATGGTCCCTTGCGCTACATACTAGTATCATTGCTATTCAAGAATTTTTACTAAATAAATAACTATGAAAAACTACAATTAACAATAAAATTATAACAAACTACCGCTATCCAGAACCGTGTGCAGCTACATGGCTCCAAATTACATGCACCAGCATTAGATTGCACTATTCAATTTACACTTGGAAACAAAAACACGAAGAAAACACTTGTGAGTGACATTAATGTCATCTAGTAAGCGTCCACCAAGAATCAAAACCAGAAGACACAAAAAATCCACAGACACACAGTATTCAAAATAAATTAGTAGACACACCAGAGCCATAAAATCCAATCATAAGTATCTGGGAATTCATTTTACAAACCATGCCTTTTTAAATCATAAACATCATTTAAAAACTTATGCATCCTTTGAAAATCACCTTATGCATTTCTAGAAAGCCAAACCATGACTAGAATCCAGCTTAAATCCACACTCACACACACAACAAGAAAACCCATCGAGTCACCTTGGCCATGAGTGTCCGACCAACCACAAGTAGTTGGTGAGGCTCCATCTCAAATCCTACTGCATTGTCCTAGTGAACTACCTTATGTAGGAGTTCAACTACCTCAATCACAGCCACACTATATCCACATATCCATACATCATATGCAGCAGTCTTGTCGACGTCCCTTGGTGCTTGAGTACCTGGGGACTCGAACTCTAGACCCGACCAACATCGACACTAAGGATAATCTCGGTCTCCCATACCCTAAGTCTTGTAGTACCATAACTACAGTCACGACGCTCCATCCTCAGACTTAAGCTCGACAACCACGACTTCAGATTTATACCCAACTTCTTAGAGGTATCACACCTCCATTCCGTTGGTACTATCTTTCGGCTACATGGTTTCTACCAAAGCCTCAGAAAAACATTTTCAAAAGATATGCATTTTCTTTTCAAAACCATTTTCAAAACATTTTTCATCACATAAATAATTCTTAGGATCAAAATCACAATTAAACACAAGGTATTCACTGCAAATAGGGTTTGTCAGACAAAAAACGCAGTACTGACCCACAATACCAATCCACAGGGCTTGTCTGCCAGCCCAACCTGTGGCTCAGGTTTTTACAAACAGACCAGACACCCTGAAACACGACAACTAGATTTTGCCCAAGTTGGGAACTTATGACTGTATGACCACAAACTTCCTAAAATCACACAAAATACATGGAAACTTAGAGTCCTACGTCTTCTACCATTTGGGACAAAAATTATTGAAAACCAATTTGTATAACACGAGATATATAAATGTAAATGATGTTAAGGCGACTTACTTCCACTAAACCCTTGTGCCAAACCTATCAAGTAGAGATTAAGGCAACTGAGACCAGAGCTGTCACTCAAAGTCAAAGAGGAGATCGACAAACTCCATAAAGCAAAATTCATCAAAGTGGTCGTGTACCCTAAGAGAGTCTCCAACATTATGCTAGTGGCTAAGAAGGACAGGAGGGTCAGAGTCTGCATTGATTATCGCAATCTCAACGATGCCTGTCCTAAAGACGACTTCCCTTTACCACATATCGACCTGCTAGTCGACAATACTGTAGGATACAAGATGCTGTCATTCATGGATGACTTCTCCAGCTACAACCAGATTAAGCTAACAGAAGAAGATCAGGAAAAGACGTCATTCATCACACTGTGGGGAACATACTGTTACGTGGTCATGCCATTCAGACTTAAGAATGCTGGTGCCACATATCAAAGGGCGATGATGGTCATATTTCACGACATGATGCATGATTACATGGAGGTGTACGTCGACGACATCTTGGTCAAATCAAATACACGGGAAGGGCATTTCGAGGCATTGAGAAAACTACTAAGTAGAGCAAGGTAGTACCAATTGAAGATAAATCCAAAGAAACGCATATTCAAAGTCACTACCAGCAAATTACTAGGCTTTATCATCAGTAAAAGAGGAATCAAGGTAGACCCCAGAAAGGCAAGGCAATCATGCAAATGCCTCCCCCACGGAATGTCAAGGAGCTTAGAGGACTCATCGATTGCTTACAATTCATCCAGAGATTCATTTCACAACATGTCAACCGATGCAAGTCCTTTTACAAGCTGCTAAAAGGGAGAAAGGAGTTCGTCTAGGATAAAAATTACCAAATGTCTTTTGATGAGTTCAAGGCTTATCTCATGAACCCTCCCATTCTGTCAGCACCCATAACAAGGAAGCCTTTATTGTTATACATAATACTTACTTCATCCTCCATCAACGTGGTGCTTGCCCAACACGTTGAAAGCGGAAAGAAAAAGAAGGCTATCTACTACCTAAGTAGAACTTTTTTGGGATGTTAGGATGTTAGGAGCAATACACTGTTATTGAAAAGGATTGTTTAGCACTGATATGGGTATCTCAAAAACTAAGGTGCTACTTCTTGGCTCATAAGGTCTGTTACATCACAAAAATAGATCCAATCAAGTAAATGTTTGAGAAATTAGCTCTCTCTAGAAGGCTGGCAAGATGGCAGATTCTCTTCATAGAGTTTTACCTCCAATACATATATCAGAAAGTAGTCAAGGGACAGGTCATAGCAAATCATCTGGTAGAGCTATCCATAGAGGACTACCTGCTGATCCAAATAGTTTCCCAGATGAAGAAGTATTGGCAATACAAGCCGTGGAGTCACTCGACCAACAATGGACCCTTTACTTCGATGGAGCACTGAATAGGCAAGGGGTAAGCATCGGCATAGAACTTCTCTCCCTTAAAGGAGTCCTCATCCCTTGAGCTATCTAATTAAATTTCATTACGATGGATATGGGATTTTGGGAGAAGTGGGATGTCACTCTAGGATTTCGATGCCTTTCACCACTTCGCTCATGTCCCTTGCTTTTTTGTGTTTGACTCCTTCCCTCCACGTAGGTTGAAGATAGTGTGATCGCCACTCTCGATTCGCTTTCGCTGGCCCTCAAGATGTCTAAGGAGATGTGAATGTTGTGGGTTTAGCTATTTTATGAATAACGCTAGTGCTGCCTAAAGGTTCTCGTGTTGATGAGCTTCTTCTTCTTCTTTTCCTTGCAAAACAATAAAAAAAAAGCGGATTAATAAAGTGTAGTAAGCAATTCAACAGAATAAATTATAGATATGAAATAAAAGGAGAATACTTACCCAAAAGGTTTTATCCCTCCAGTTGCAATTAATGTTAATGCCTAGTTATAACATGCAAAATATGCGTAAAAATGAAACATGCAAAATGAAAAAAAAACCCTTTTGATACATGAAATGCAAGATGAAGACATGACATAGCCGGAGTTGGCAGAAGACTTGGGCTCTCCCTTTGAACTTTTCTACTCTCTCACTCTAGGAATTCTCTCTTATGATTTTCAATTCTACTCTCATAATTTCCTCCTCTCTTCTCGATAATTTTCTCCTCTCCTAGATAATTTTTTGATCATTGTGGGTGTCCTTCCAAAGGCTGGGGGTGTCCATCTATTTATAGAGACACAAGAAGATCAAAAAAAGGCAGAAAGGACTAAAATTAGTAAGATTATACAACTACCAACAAAAAAGTTTCTACTTCAGAAGTATTGTACACTCAAAAGTTGGCGTTCTATGTTAAACGCCCAAACGGAGGTGTTCAACACACCTAGGAGTTACAATTATTTAACTAAGGAATATTCCAACAATTAATTGGATAACCAATCACAAGCAAAGGCTAACTGATGTTACACATGATCAGGGGAATTTCCCAAAAAAAGAAACAATTTAAATTCAAAATTTTCTAAAGGAAAAAATTGATTGATGTGGTATTGTTGAGTTGCTAGGTGTAAAACACTGTCAGGTCAGCATCTAACGTTAAACACCCAATTCTCAACATTTAACTCAAACAATCCAGAAACTTGTCAAATCTGGCTGCCAATTCAAATGTGGTCAAATGAGTGAATTAATGAGATAATAAAGACCCCTAAGCATAGCAAGAAGACTCGTTTGAAAATACTAAATATTTATCTTGAGTCCAAAAAAGCAAACTTTGGCTAAAATGGCAGGAAACAAAATTGGAGACGTTAAGCGCTTGGAATCTAGCATATAACATTAAACGCTTGAGATTATGTGTATAGCGTTAAACGTTGGAAATTATGCGTATAACATTGTACGCTAAGATGTTAGCGTTCAACAGTCTGAATTTGCAAATAGGCTTTTAGAGAATATTTGGGATGAGCAAAAGAATTGAATGAGACATGCTATGATGTAATGGTACTTAATAAAGATACAGGAGTGCTAAAATGAGATATCTACAACTGCGAGCACCAACAATGTTACAGAATATGAGGCTTTGATCCTCGTATTACGCCTAGCCTTAGAGCTAAGGGCAAGGCAGTTAAAGCTCATCAGAGATTCTTAGTTGATTCTTAGATAAATCTTGAACAAATACAGAACCATTAATCCAAGACTAGAGGACTACAAAGACATCGCCCACCTATTGCTGACCCAAATTCAGCAAGTAGTGTATGTCCGTACCCTTTGGAGCCACAATGTTCTTGTAGATGCTCTTACTTTGTTGGCTTCCTCAATTGAGTTCCCAATCAATGCGAGGGAACAAACCATCATGGTGCAATAGCAAGGGGCATCCCTCCTTGATTCAACTAAGCCATGGGCCATGGAGCTCAAGTAGGAGATTGGGAAGCTGAATATTGCAAAGTTCGAAGTTTGCTACAACATCGAAGAGAATGGAAACCCTTGGTTTTTTGACATCCAAAACCACATCCAAAGTGGGACTTTTCTCGAGTATGCACCTTCGCAAGACAGAGAAGTAATAAGAAGGATGGCTACCAAATATTTCATGGGAGTTGGGGTTTTATTCAAGAAGTCTTTCAGCGAGAGAGAGCTTCATTGTGTCACCTACAAGGAGGTCGAGGTCATCCTTAGCGAGATGTATGAAGGGATATGCGGTGGACACATCAATGCCCAATTCATGGCAAAATGATATTATGAGGAGGTTACTATTGGCCCACCATGGAAGTAGACAATGCAAATAGAGTGAGAAGATGTAAGAAATGCCAAGTTTATGCGGACAGAATACATGCATAGGCATCAAAGCTGATCCCATCCCAAGCACCATGGCTGTTTACTATGTGGGCATTCGATGTAATCGACCTTTCTGACACAAAAAAAGCAGAACTAGTTCATACTCACTGCTACCGAATACTTCACCAAATGGGCAGAAGTAGAAGCATTCACTAAAATCAAGGCCTCAAGTCTATGTAGGTTCATTCGAAAGAATATCCTCTCAAGGTTTGAGACTCTAAAGAAATTAGTAGTAGACAATGGTGCAATCTTCACATCACAGGACTTCCAAAAGCTATGTAAGAAGTTCAAAATTGAGCTACACCATTCGTTGGCCTACTACCCCCAAGGTAATGGGCAAGCGAAAGTTACTAATAAAATGCTAATCCGAATCTTTAAGAAAACGATAGAAGGCACCAAGGGACCTGATTGGACAGATAAACTAACTAACGCTTTATGGGTCTACTGAACCTCCATAAGAACACCCACGGGCCAAACCCCATTTGCGCTTCCTTATGGTATGGAGACAGTAGTGTTATTTGAAATCATGGTCCCCT
This sequence comes from Posidonia australis, assembly GCA_024699735.1. Lineage (NCBI taxonomy): Eukaryota > Viridiplantae > Streptophyta > Magnoliopsida > Alismatales > Posidoniaceae > Posidonia > Posidonia australis. The sequence continues at coordinate 4,614 of JAMKQA010007596.1, read as the reverse complement.
CATTTAAAGTCCAACTTGACGATGAGGTAATTGCCAAGGATAAGAGGTAGTTGTTAAGTCTACATTTAGATTTACTGGATGAGAAGCAGTTGCAAGCTGTTAAGCATGCATGCCTCTACTAAGAATGACCTGCAAGGGCTTCTAAAAAGAAAGTAATTGAACGTAAATTTAATATTGGTGATTGGGTGTTTAGAGAAATCCTACCACATCAGCATGGGAAATTGAGACCGAATTGGGAAGGACTATGCTTGGTGATTGAGGCATATCCAGGCAACACCTATTGTTTCGCCAAAGAGGATGGCACTAGGCTTGAACACCCTTGAAATGCACTGCACTGTAAAAGGTACTACCCTTGACACGCATACTGGACCTATAGATTGCCTGAGTTTGCAAACCAGCTATCTTATAAGACTTAGGAACCTTGTCCTTAGCCTCACCTCACGAACACATTGTAAGAAAAGGCGATCAAGGGTCTGACATTGAGATGGAGGCAAGCCTTAAAGGTTCATCCTTTGGTACATGAATAATAAGTCCACACACTTCCCTAGAGTCAGACATGCTATTCTAGTGTAAATCTTAGTAAATTGTGATTGGGTAGATGTCCAAGGGCAAACTTAGAAGAGCAAAAGAGGAGAGTATACCAAAATAAAAAGTGATTCAGCCCCTCAATAATAAATATCTATTGGCCGAACACTTAAAATGGGGATGACACCACTGACGCTCAGCAGGTGCACTATCATAGCATAAATCTCAGTGAGTAGGCACCTGCCAACAGTGGGAAAAAAGGAAGGGGAAAAAAGGAAAAGAAAAGATGGCAACAAAGAAGTTGTCCATTGACCAAAAAAGAAAGAAGGGAAAAGATGACGACGAAGAAGCTGCTAAGAGGAAATGAATGAAAAGATGACAGTAAAAAAGGTGTTTAGAGTCAAAAACAGAAAATTGTGGGATATAAATAAAATGCGCAGTAGTACTCGACCTTGAACCGGAGGGGGAGTTTAGAACTCCGAGTCAAGCTAAAGTCTTAGGACAGGACACTATCCTCTCTTCCCAGACTCTCCACTACAGAGGCAAGGGGTAGGAATCCAAGGCTAGGGGTAATTAGTACCAAAGTAAGTCAGAAGCGTCTACCGGCCTAGAAAGGCAAAAGGGATCTAATCGTCAAGGTTTCCACCAATTTAGTTCTTTCTTCCCAACTTTGTAAAGGATTTAATAGCTTCCTCCCAACAAAAAACCCAAAAAATAGCAAAAAACAAAAAATCCAAAAAATAGCAAAAAACAAAAAATCCAAAAAATAATAAAAAACCAATAAAATAAAATAAAATAAAATGAATAAAAAATTAAAAATCTAAAAAAATATAAAAAACCGAAAATCCAAAAAATACAAAAAATAAAGAAAAACCAAAAATCCGAAAAATAGCAAAAGACTAAAAATCAAAAAAATAGGAAAAAACCAAAAAATCCAAAAATAAAAAAATAAAAAAATTGAAAAGCCCAAAAAGGATCCAACATGGAAAAACCAAGTAGAAAAATAGAATAAAATCTACCCAACCAACATCGTTTCATGAAATTGATAATAAGTCAAGGCCTATGATGCAAAAATCTAAGACATCCTTTTTACCTCTCCTACTTAGGATGGTCACTTGGTATTCGCCTACGAGCCGATGCTGGGACCTCGAGAAGAGACAACCCCTCACTAGGCATACCATTTCTTATTAGACAACAACAGTTGAGGCCATGGCTTGTTATCCTCCACCTAAGTATCATTTCATGATTGTTGTTTCGTGTGGTTTTCTGACTTTTATTACATTTTCTAGAACTAGGGGCAAAGGGCACCTTAGATGGTCTAACAAATTTGTTGGAGTTGTGCAGGACATTATTGTCAGGTATTATACCCAGGGAATCAAGCGTTCTACGTAGAACACCCCCAAGTCAGCATTCAACATGTTCAGGTGTTATACGCCTAAAATCCATTGTTCTACGTAGAACGCCCACATCTAAGCGTTCAACATGTCCAAACGATAAATGCAAAAAATGAAGTGTTAAATGCCCCAGTTGTAGCATTTTACACATTAATAATGACATAAAACTACAGATTTCCGTCAAAGAGTCCCTAGATCAATGCTAAGCTCACAAGGGAGTATTCCTTCATTCATCACAGTTCAATACACACAAAGGCTTGGAAATAAAGAACTGAAAATGTTTATTGAATATAAAGAAAAATTAGTACAGTTATGGAGAGTGGAAGAACATAAAAGGGAAAATACATAATAAGGAGAGGTTACACGACTAATTATTCGATCTTCTCTTATTTTTATGCAGCACTTTGGATTCCATGACCCTGTCTTTGGGCTTTGCCAACAGTTTGAGTACCAATTCTAGTGGTCGTCCTCTCGGAGTAAGGAGGAAGTCAAAGGCATGAAGTGAGACCTATCTAAATCATCATGGCGGTTCATGGTTGTCCACAGTGTCTGGATATAATACACCATGACAGCATTAGACAGTAAACCCTACTCCTGAGGCCGGATGTGGGGAATGTGGCTCAACTTAGGCGACACCCCCTTCTTGTGTACCACCATCTCGTAATAGTGGTGTGCATTGTACACTACAAAGCGGGTAGGCCTAATTAGCTCGAGTTCAATCGGAAGACCCCACGATTGGTGTTTGCGACCATATGGTGCGTCCCATGTGTAGAGGCTGACGAGAGTCGATGAAAGCAACAAACTCTCTCCTCAACCAGGTTGGTCTTTGCGGCTTCAATCCTAGGAAAATGGATTTGCAGCCATCATGAGAGAAGGAAGGGAGAGCCCATGAAGTCACTACTGGTGGCAACACTAGTCAAGCTGATGTATGTCGCTGCAAGAGTGGCCACCAAGAGAGAAAACCATAGATGCTCAGTCAACCCTACAAGGAACTTCATGTGATAGACATCCAAAAAGAAGTCTTCGGATACAAACAGGGTAAGACCTCCAATCAGAAGAGGAATCCTACACCTGGAGAAAGCTATAATACAAATATGATAAATCAAGCTGACCATCGCTAAGCGTGGGGTAGGCGGGTGGAACCGTAAAAACACGTGCAAGGAGCTTCTCCATGTTGGTCGTCCCATACAGTAGTGGGAAGTCAGCATTTAGACAAGAGCCCCCAATGTGAGGCACACCAAGCAAGCTAGTAACCTCCTCCACCAAGATAGTCATCTCACACCCACCAAGGAAAAAGGTGTGAGTTTGAGGATGCCAGAATGCACATAGAGCATGAAGTAGTGGCCAATCTGAAGCAGTGTCCAACAAATCTAGAAGCCCGTCAAAAGACATACGGGCCAGAACAAACCTCCTTTCTTTAGCCCAAGGGACAAACTCTTTCACTGTCACATCCCAAATTTTCCATAATAATTTAAACAAATTAAATTACGGGAAAACTAAAGCTAAACAGTAAAATATCCAACCACCAGGAACCTGTGTGTGCGGCTAGCAGACTCCAGACTATATGCACTATGCTAAATCGATCGCATGTCTGCACCTGTGAACAAAACCACACGGAAAACGCATGAGTGACCAAAGTCACCCAGTACGCACCCCACAAAAACCACGGAAAACAAAATCATAACCAATTTTCCTTTCAAATTCCTTTCGCAAACTCTTTTCTCAAAACCTCAGAAATCAGGCCCACACTGGCCAAAACCACAAACTAGGGCTAGTAGAGCCCAAAACCACAAGCAAAGGCCCTCAATGGCCAAAATCACACATAGTGAGTCGGGAAGCCCGGCACCAGGCAACCAAACTTTGGCTACACGCAGTCCACCGAGGAGCGACCCCAGCATTCTACACTGGCATGGTGAAGCCACCCTGTGTAGGAGCGATCACCGTCCCGCGATTCCCCTCTCTCAGGAGAACCCTCAGAAGCCAACCCCTCCCTGGGAAGGCTGTCCTGTCTCTCAGGACACTACCAGCTACGGGGCACGTGTCCCACCTGCACTGGACACCACAGGGTACGCCTCCTCACGGCATCCTCCACACACGGTGCTCAAGAGGGAGTGTCATACCTCCACACCCGACAACATCCGAGCCTCAGTGCTCACAGCGACAGTAGGAGTATCATACCTCCCCGTCATGCCACAAGACACCTCAACCCGCAGACCATAACCCTAGCCTCGAGACGACAGTCAAGGATTCTCATACCTCCAGGACCCGACGCCTCTCAGCCTCAGGTATCTCGGCCCCACGACCTCAACAGGGGACATCGTGCCCGACCACCCAAGAAAGTCGTCACATTCCCTGGTCCCGACGACACGGTCCCACGCTGCCTCGGCCCACAAACAGAAAATCAGGAAAATCATTTTCCAAACCAGGCCAACCATTCCTTTGAAAACCACTTTCCAAACGATTTCCATATCCTTTAAAAACTCTTTCAAAACCTCGACAAAACGGCGCATCAGGTGTCCCAAGGGACCACCACTGATAGCCCACAATCCCCTCTCACAGGGACAAAACACGGCATCCAGAAAGCCATCAAAACACAATGCAAAACTCACTTGGGCCCAGAATCGGCATGCCGAAATCAGATTCGGTATGCCGAAATCCCCTGGTTCGGTATGCCGATTCTAAATCGATATGCCGA
>JAMKQA010007595.1:0-25586 GCA_024699735.1 Posidonia australis | reverse complement strand
GGATTTTCACGACTTTATCATGATTTCATGTGAATTTCTTCGTAGTTTTCACGCATCGTCTTGCGCATTCATTTAGTCTTGTCACATCCATACACATTAGCATGATTAGAGCATGATCCCAATTTAGCAAACATTCATCAAACCTTAACAAGCATTTGGACTAGAAAGACCGAGTTTCTGGGACGTACGAGGGTGCCTAACACCTTCCTCGTGCGTAATAGAAATCCTTACCCATCCTCTGGTTAGTAGACATCTAGCCTTCCCATTTGCATCTCATGTATTCATCCTTTTGTGGTTTTCCTCGTCTTTCCCTTAAAAGACTAGGTGGCGACTCCACTTTTTTTTTCTTTTATCCTTACGCCTTCACCATCATCGACATGGCTGTGGTCTCCTCCCCTTCCCCCTCCCTCCAGGTCGGGCAGTCGGTCACAAGCACACGGTCACAGTAGTCTTATGTATAATGTATAGGGTAAAGAACATTGTGATTTTGTTTGTCCAGACATCCACTCTCTCCTACAGTAAAAAGGGAACCCGTTTTGATCTATCAAGAAAAATTACCAGAAAATTTCAACTATTTTAGCACACAAATGAAAATGCAGTAACATCTATGAATGTGAGACATGATAATATATGTAGTGGGTGACTCCTAAAGAATGAAATTCAGTTTTAATGCTTGCACTAAAATTGGTGAGGTATTCACCTTCATCTAGTTCTAATAACGACTAGCAAGTTCACACTTACGAAACTAGTGAAGACCCTCACTACTATCTTTTTTAAGCGGGGCACCTCACTACTATCATAGCAAGATATCATCTAGATATCGCCTACTAGAATCTCTTTAACATAGATGTCATCCAAGGAGCTAATTCATTTGCTGTAATTTCGTTTATTCCTTGAAAAATCATTAATAGTATCTCTAATAGCACACATACAGATGTGCTTACAACATTAAAAACTATGCTCTAGTTCGTCAATCACAGATAAATGTTTCATTACCCACTAACAGTATGCACAGAGTCTGCAACCGCAGTCATATTAAAACAAGTTCAATATTTCACAAAAAATATTGGAAAGAAACTACATATTGGGTACATAAAAGTGAGTAGTACCTTGAATAAACACAACATCCCATCAGGCCAACAAGGATAATAATATCAATGAAGTGGTGACTCCAGATTGGATCTTACAGTGTCCATTTTTCATGCGGAATCCAGTTCTCATCAAATGAAAGTGACAACAGACCTGTATTTGAGCCTTGATCATATTCTCTCAAATCTTTGAATCTTAAAGGCAGTCAAGATCACATTAGCAGCTCTAAAGAGAAATCTTCTGACAAGTGTAAATATCACAACAATTGCCTCTGAATTAACTAATTGCATCCATTTCACCATTTTCAACCTAGCAAACAAATATCCTAAAGCATTCATAGTTGCACAATGCCATGATCACCATAAAGTATCGCCAAGGTTCTTCCCACTTAAGATCATGTTTGCCCGCCCAAGGATCAATTCAGTTCTCATGATAGAGGATTGATTAAGTTTGTAAAACTCGAGGCATCAGCTGGGAACAATGAATTCTATTTTTTGACCCATATGGATTTAGCACAAGATCTCAGTAGGATATCGATCAACTACAATAACCCAACAAACACATTTGCATTTAGAGCAGATTGTAGCTAGCCATTCATACTCCATGTCCTCCAGCTCCTGCACCACAATATCCCAATGTGTTCTCGAATCAATATCTTCTTTGACTGAGATTCAGCTGTTATCCCTGCAAAAATTAAAACTAATTATTGTTTCTTTGTAACTAGTTGTTTATGAGGTGCTGTGGTGGTGTCCTTGGTTGTTTTTTTTTCCAATTGGCAATTCTATCTAAAGGATTGACAGTACACTCCTTAAGGCCTCCGCATGCTTGGGTAGCCTATGAGTGTAGTGGCATTTCACCATTGCAACTCTGAGAAGAACAAAAAGGCCCCTTTAGTGATCCAGGGCTGCTTCTCTTAGGTCAGGCTGGTGTTGCCATCTCTCCCAGGACCGGACTGACATTTGATGATAGAACAGACCAGAGGCATTTGACTGTCCCTATTAGAGATTTCTCATTATCCTTACTTTGTACATTTTAAGGAAAAGAAAAATGGACCCAAATATAAATTACTTTCATAGTAGAATCCTCTGCTAAGTTTCCATAACCGTATTCATTTGGTGTCATTATCTCATTATTTTTTGGTTGCGAACATGAACACTCATTGAAGTTGCTTTGCTGTTGAAATTGAAACAATTTTCTTTGCTTCTTCACAATTTTTCTGCAGTATCAACCAAGCATATTATGCAAATTGGTCATGTTTTCGTTGGTGATCAGCAAAAAAAGAGTAGGTTCTTCCATTAACCACCAACCAACTATGACCTGGGGTTTTCCTCACAAATTGATCTTTCATCAACTTCCTTGTGTGTTCTACATCATCCCACCTTCCTGCAATAGCATAGATATTTGAAAGGGCAATGTAAGCTCCAGGATCTTTGGGATTTAATTCCAATAGTTGTTTGGCTGAATATTCACCCAATTCAGCATCCTCATGGATGATGCTTGCTCCAAGCAGTGAAGACCATATATATTCATTGGGATGAAAAGGCATCTCATCAATTAGATTTCTTGCTTCCTCAAGTCGTCCGACCCGGGCAACCAAATTGATCAGACATGCATAGTGGTCTATGGTAGGTGCTTTGATTAATCTGAAAATTTTATAACCCATCTCCACCATGCCACGGTGATTGCAAGCAGATAACAAACCTAAAAATGTTATATTGTTAGGTTTCAAGTTACTATAATTCAGTAATTTATCAAATATTTGCAGAGCTTCTTCAGCGAGACCATGTTCAGCTAGATTGGTGATCATGGCATTCCAGGATGGTAAGTCTCGTTCTGGCATGTCATCAAAGATTCTTCTCGCTTCTTGTATGTAGCCACACTTTGCATACATGTTTAAAAGTCCAGTAGTAATAAATTGATCGATCTCAGTATATGATCTAGACTTGATAAACTGTGCATGTACCTGTTTCCCTTCTTCCTCTGCTACATAATTTGTGCATGCATTCACAAGAGATGAGAGAGTATAATGGTTTGGAGGTTCTCTTGGCCCTTCAGAAAGCATTCTACAGTATAGAAGTAATGCCTCTTGGCCAAGACCGTTGCCAGAAAAACATGAGATCATTGAAGTCCACAAGGCCATGTCGGGGGAGTCAATCTGTTCAAATACTTTGATAGCATCATCTATGCAATTGTAGTTAGAATACATGTTAACTAGAGAGCTAGAGATGTATGTACAGGAATCCCCTTCAGTAAATCCAAGCTTAACAGCCAGAGCGTGCAACTGCTTCCCCTGGTGCAATCCTCTGACTCCATGCATTAGTGATGTTATAGTGGCTTCATTCAGTTCTTTCAGTGTCTGAAAAGCCTGATGGAACAAGTCAACAGCTTCTCGTCTGTACCCATTTCGACTGCATGATTCAATTGCCAAATTAAATGCAATAACGTCTTTTTCTTTTATTTGAGCAAAAATCCTCCAAGCTTCGTTAATCCAACTGTGTTTTAAGTATGCTGCAAAGAGAGTTTCTCCAATAAAAACATCTATTTCTGCTTCCTTACTCTTCGTGACTAAGCAGTGGATCTGTCGAACCAAACATAGACTGAAATTTCCACATGCTCGAAGTACACTTGCAAAAGTCACATGATCGGGAGTCATGCCTGACAGCCTCATCTGCAGAAACATCTCCAAAGCCTCTTGTCCGTCTGAATTCCCAGCCATCCGAGCATTCCATGCAGCAACGTTCTTCTCATGGATGTCCAGAAATGCTGTTTTCCCACTCTCGTTATCTCCACACTTGGTATACATATCAACAAGAGATGTCCCAACATAACCATCTGATTCAAGCAACATCTTCACAACATGACCATGAATCTGTTTTCCCACTGACAACAAAGTAACACCTGCAGTGGCACGCAAAGCACAAGAGAAAGCGTACTCGTTTGCAGTCACATGATTACTCACCACCATATCAACAAAAGTCAACAAGGCTTCTTTATACTCACCAGCCTGATTCCAAACCGTCATCATAGAAGTAAAAGCGACAACATCCCTGTGAGGAATTCTAACGAACAGCTGGTGGGCAACAGCCAAAAACCCAAAAGCACCATACATATCGACCAAACTGGTACCCATCACCATCCTCTCCGAGGCCTTCACACCTTCCAACTTGGTAACATACCCATGCAGCTGAAAACCCAATTGGCTATCATTGCACTCTGCACAGGCCTTGAGAACAGCCAAAATGGTGATGTTATCAGGAAGCAAGCAGGGGTCGGAGAGGAGAAGCATGTCGTGGAAGAGTAGGAGGACGGTGTGGTACTTGTTGTATCGGAGACAGGCCGATATGACCGTGTTCCACGTGACGGTGTCACGGAGGCGGTGGGGAAGGAGACGGAAGAGGGCGAGGGTGTGGTGTAGAGGATTGGATCTGGCAGAGGATGACAAGATTAGGTTGTTTCTGGCGATGAGTTGTCGAGAAGAAGGGAGCTTTGATGGGTTGTTGGAGAAGGAGCGGTGGTGACGGCATGAAGGAGCAGAAGCAGGAAGACAGGAGAGGGGATGACGGAATGAAGGCGCACAAGGAGGGAGACACGGCACGTCCATGGCGGGAACTTGGTCAGTTGAAAGAGCGAACTCAGGACGTGGTTATTGATGAGTTTCAACGATTCAGCAGCGGACAATATAAACACCCTCTCTCCCTGCTAACTACCGGGTTCTACTTAGGTCTGTCAAATGGATCGTGTCATGTACCTATCATGTTGTGTATAAACGTGTGTACTATACATATATGTTAAACCTAAACATGATCTATTTAATTATCATATACCTAATACTAAATTCAAACACGAATTGTTTATTAACGTGTATGCATGACATAACCCGTTAAATACACGTTTAACATTTACGCATTTGTACACATAGAAAAATCAAAGACAAATCAATAAATCATGAAATCAATCATTCAATAATATTTCACAAGTTCCATTGTTCCATACGTTAATATCATAAGTCTATAACATATCATAGACATCCACTATTCAAAATAATGAAAGTTATAATCTATATACATGATTAGGTAACGTGTACTTATCGTGTACTTATCAGGTTTTTTACTTTAGACACGAAAACGACCCGTTTAATAATCGTGTTTATCGGATAGACACGATAAGTACACGATACATGATAAGGGTAAATCCAAATACGGTTATATCGTGTCGTGTTATCGTATCATGTCAGAAATTGACAGGTCTATTTTTACTCCTAATCTGAGTCTTTTGGACTCATGTACTGACGTGTACTTGTTGATGCCTTAATATCCTTTCATTATCACCCTCTCTCCCAGCTTTCGCAAATAGTCCCAATTAGCAATTCGATGAACTTCTAAGAGCTCATTTTTAGCGAAAATAATTTTTTTGAAAAGCAAAACTAAATGATAACCGATAAAAGCCACTTTTATATTGAAAAATAGAATTGACAAAAGGTTTTTTTTTTGGGTCCAAAATAAGGTGTGTTTATGATTGAGAGTAGTCCAACATTACTCCATGAGGTTTCAGACTTAGAAGGAAGCTATGAAACCCATAATTGCTAACCAACTCAGCTACTTGAGTTCAAAAGTTACAAAATTAGCTTCCTTAATGGAAGTATCAAAGACGACGGGAGCTTGACTGAGTCATTAAGATGGAAGGAAAGAGTGGTTTTTTTTTTTTTGAATTTTTTGTCCTAATACTCTCAACAAACATCATGCTATTGTTAATACATCTCTTGTATCAAAAATTTCCTTCATACAACTAATAAACTTAGGAAGTTACTTGTATGTACCTATCGTTACATACCACTTAACTCCATTAGTAATTATTTGTCAAACTATGATTAACTTAGTTCGTCACCTAAGAAATATCTAGTTTATCCTTACTTTAACTTCTATATTCTCAATCTACCACTCATACACCACCACATCCTCCACCACCACCTCTTAGCATTATTGTGTGATTGCCAGCATGATCACCTTCTTCTTCACTACAACTTTACCCACAAATCTCATTACCATCACTCCACCATCCACCAATGTTGTAGTCATCGTTGTCATGTCCACTACTCGCACTATCACTTCACCAATAATCAATGTCATCCTTATTGTTAACATTGTCACGTCCTTCACCATTACCCATCAACGTTGTCTTTATCCATAATTGTCGTTGTTGCTGTCATCTCCTCATTCATCATACACTATTGCCTCAATCATGGTTACTATTACCACCTCCTCCTTCATCATCATCCACCATTGTCGTGATTGTTGTTGTCATCATCACTTATTATTTTCACCATTGACTCTATTTTTACTATTATCCACTAATGCCACCATTAATCCATCGTCCATGATCACGATTGTTGTTATTGTTGCCTCTACCACCACCATTCCACTATGGAAGCAAAAAAAAGAAGATGATGAAAAAATGTTATAGGAGTGGATTTTAAGCAAAAATGGAGGGAATAGATGGTAAATTCTAATGTCCTTAACCTCTATTAGAGAGTTGTTAGGTTAAAAATTGACCTAGGAGTATTTTGGTAAATTTTTAGGTTAAATGGGTTTATAAGGGATATTTTCATTAAAAGGAGTGGATAGAAGACAATATTACGTTTAATGTAGATATTATTAATTTACTAGCTAACGTTTCAAAAGTATCGTATTAGTGTCCTATGGTTTATATAATCATTCCCATTAATTTTTACATTTTAATGACACTATTATATCCTTATTTATTTATAAAATTACTTAATAGTGTTCCAAAATTCGAGTGAAATACTCTAAGGTTTCAAAAGTATCAAAATGAATTATAGGTCTATTTGTGTTAGTATTAGATATTATTTTTTACATAAAACTTTAGGCAACATTTTGATATTGACGGGAGGAAAGGTAAATAAAGACATTGTTATTATAAAAAATAACTTACACAGTCAGATGGAGCAAAGTGTAATTTTTCCTTTTCTAATACAAGGTAAATAATTATGATTAGGAGTAAAGTATAACATGACCCCATCCGTTTCGAATTTACGTGGAAGCTGCGAAGCCGACAGCCCAAGCGACTCAGCTAGAGTTGGTTAAGAAGGAATGAAAATTGACTTGAGGGAATCTTGAGGATCCAGCGCGGACATCAGGGATGGCCGTGATCTGTCAGTAGTTATAAAAGTGTGTGGCCGAGAGGAGAGGGAGGCCATAAGCCTCTGATCGATCTCTCCACGTTTTTATGCTCTATCCTTTTCAAATATGAAATCCCATGTTCTTCTCAAATCACCGGTGGTTGTGGACGTGAGCTGACATATGGCTTATTCTTCCTCTTCTGCTTCTGCTGCTGCTCTCCGGCAGCTACTTCTCACGCCGCCACCACCACCAGTGCCAGTGGGAATGACAAGGTCGGCAGGAGCTACTGTCAGAGTGTCGTGGAGGAAGAAGCAGCAGCAGCCCCGGCGGTTTGTTGTCAGCGCCTCCGCTCCCAACGGTGGTAACGACGGCGACGAGTCGTCCTTCAACCCCTTCGGGTTCGTCACGGACAATCCGTCCAGCAATAGCGCCATCCAGCTCCCCGAATCGCCTGCCGAGGATGGGAACGTCGGCCAGATGCTCTACGTATGACATTCGCATGTTTCTTCCTTTTTCTTTGTTTGTTTCTATTCAAATTCTGATATGATATACTATCAACAACAGCATTACAGACCTGACCTCTGCTATCAAGATTGTTGGTTCTGATGCCTGCAATTTCCTTCTTGTTTTCTCCCTTGCTATCAAACACTGATATATTAGAAATTATGGCTAAAATTGAACAAAGAAACTGCCTAAATGACCGCATTATTGTAACGCCTCACATTTCCTGTAACAATTTAAACAAATTAAATTACAGGAAAATAAAGTTAAACAGAAAAATACCAAACTACTAGGAACATGTGTGTGTGGCTACGAGACTCCGATCTATATGCATTATGCTAAACCTTCTGTTTGTCTGCATATGCAACCCAAAATACAAGGAAAACGCATAAGTGACGGAAGTCACCCAGCACGCATCTCACGAAAAACGATGGAGAACCAATTCATAATTAATTTTCTTTTAAATTCATTTTGCAAATCAATTTCTCAAAAATTCTCAAATCAGGCCCACATCTGCCAAAATCACAACCAGAACTCTACTAACCTAAAACCATAAGCAAAGGTCCTTAATGTTCAAAACTACACACAGTGAATCAGGAAGTCCGACACCAGGCAATCAAATTCTGACTACAAGCAGTTCACCGAGGAACGACCATAGTGTTCTGTATTGCTACGGTGAAGTCATCCTGTGCAGGAGCGATTACCGTTCCATAATTCTCCCTATCTGGAGAACGCTCACAAAGCCAATCCTTCCCTGGGAAGGTTGTTCTGTCTTTTAAGACGCTACCAACTACGAAACACGTGTCCCACCCGCACTGGTCATCACAGGGTCGGTCTCCTCATGGTGTCCTTCACACACGGTGTTCAAAAGGGAGTGTCATACCTCCACACCCGACAACACCTGAGCCTCAGTGCTCATAGTGACAGTAGGAGTATCATATCTCCTCGTTATGCCACAAGACACTTCAACCCGTGGACCACAACTTAGCCTTGAAACGACAGTCAAGGAGTCTCATACCTCCAGGACTCGATGTCCCTCAGTCTCAAGTATCTTAGCCCCCGACCTTGACCAAGGAGTCGTGCACGATCAACCGAGAATGTCGTCACATTCCCTGATCCTGACGACGTGGTCCCACACTGTCTCGGTCCGCACACAGAAAACTAGGAAAATCATTTTCTAAATCTGCCAATTCATTTTTTTTGAAATCATTTCCAAACCATTTTATATATCTTTAAAAACTTTTCCAAAACCTCTGCAAAACGACACATCAGATGTCCCAAGGGATCATCACTGATGGCCCACAATCCCATCTTAAAGGGACAAACAAACCAATCGGAAAAGTTCTTGGAAATCACATTTTATAAACACATTTAGGCCTTGATTCGACATACCGAAAAATACATTGGGGCCCTGATTCGACATACCGAAAAATAGGTTCGGTATACCGAAATCCACTGATTCGGCATGCTGTTTTGTATCTGGTATGTCAAAATTTACTGGATCGGTCGACCAGAAGGATTCGACAGGCTGAATCGACTGAAGGACCAATACCGTCAGAAAATTGGCATGTCGATCGGATTCGACATATCGAAATTCACTGATTCGATATGCCGTCTCCACTTCGGTATGTCGAATTTTGCGAATCCCAGAAAACGGTCTAAAACCCTACTTTTAAAATCGCCCAAGGTGGGACCTCTGATCGAATCTTCCAAACAAATACCAAAAATCTTGTATAAAACATAAGGTATAGACCCTCGAGTCTACTCCAAATCCTAACAAACAAAACTAAAATCCATTCACCATGCATCAAGATATAAAATCATAAAGGCGGGAAGGTCAAAACGACCTAAAACTCAACCATTGCATTAATCATCAATAAATGCCTCCATAAATTCTCATAAAATCATAATAAATTCTAAGAATGTAAATTTACCTAGATTTCATGTAATTCTATCAATTTCTACCATTTTCATGCTTTCTATACATGGATTGGAGATGCGTACCTGCAATACGCGTTATGACGACCCTACTTTGGTCTCCGGCCAACTCTGATGACACCACGTATCCATGACCTCAGGAATGCTACTCTGGAGCTCTACGCACCACTGCACTCCGTCACACATCGCCGTCGGCCCTTGAGCACACCGAACAGAGAGGAGAACGCAGGGAGGAGAGGAACAGGGGAGAGAGAGTGAGAGAGATGGGAAGGAGGAGGTGAGTGGAGGGAGAGAGAACGAGTGGAGGGAGAGAGGGAAAGGTGGCGTGCTTGGGATGGAAAAGAATGCACAAAGAAGAAGGGAGAAGCTCGGGTCGTGCATGACGGAGAGTCTTGGCTTAAAAAGCCACGTAGAGAGAGTAGGTGACCGTGTGCATGCAACCAGTCAGCCACGCGCACACCAACATTCCCTCAGCTGTCAGTCTCGTTAACCACTACACGAACCCAACAATCCACCACAACCAAGAGACCAATTGCAAACCTCAACAATTGACCCACAACATGAGTCCCACACGGACGCACACTCGGGCCCCACATGCACAGTAATACAATGCACAGTGCCAATCATGCACAGGGACACACAATCAGAAATTGACCTACGAGGCCCAAGCCTAAAAACACAAACCTACACAATGGACCTCAAAACAGTAACACTCATCTAAGAATAAATTCATTAAAAATGTAAATAATTACAAAATAAATTTTACGGTGTTACAATTACCTACAGAGGAATGAACCGTGTGGAAGGTAAACTAACATCTTCAATGAACCCCCTATATAATGTAAGGAGAGAAAATGAAGCTTTCTGACTGTTTTTGAGGAGTTAATGTTTTATTGAAGAATGATTTTAAGAAAAATGTTTTGTTGTGAAATCTAGTGCAGGGAAGTTTATATTTTGAATGTCGGTGATTGGGAAAAAAGTTAAATTTGTTTGGAAGTTAAGTTCTAGTGGCTGAAACCACCTTTCCCTTGTTTGAGCAAGGAATTGAGAGAACTTAATGCATTTATATTTGAAGCCTCAGCATTCGGCAAGTTTAAGAATTCTTTGCTATCAATTATACAACCATTACTTTAGCAGTCTAATTTCTCCACTTCTACACTAGAGAATGCAGATAATAGGTGGATTGCAATTAGTGAAAGCCATGGAAGCTAGAGAAAACCTCCAGGAAAAGCAAAAGAAACATTTCACAAGATGGGCTACAAATCAAAATAAAGTAGAAATTATGAAAGAAAAATAAAGCCACCAATTACCATACATATATTTGAAGAAGCAATTGAACTCTTGTGGGTTGCCAACTGCAACTCACATGACTGGAAGAAGATGAGTCCTGTTGGGGGTTCCATGGTTGGCTCATCCTTTTATTTTCCCAAAATCATAAACCAGGTTTTCTTCTCTCTTTTTTTTAAAATTTTTTTGAAACTCAATCTATATCAACATTCTTTTGAGTGGTTCTATATCAACATTCTAACATTGTGGTTTTTGTTAAATTGTGATGATACTATATTATCACTTGCTTCTTAATATCCATAGACCTTTTCTGACCCAAGGAATTCCAATGATGAAGTTTTCCATGTACCAACTGCAAGGATTATTGGGTGAAGTTTACTATCCATGTGCACAGTACGAGAGCCTTTATATGCATGAATAATTAATATGTTCTCATTATGTTACTTTTCAACCAATAAAATACATGCATGGATTTTAATGTCATTATTTAGATTTCTTTGGACAATTCCTTTCTTCAAGGTTAAATGATCACATCATGATTTGTTTAATGGTTAAGTTGTGAATAATCAACTGGAATAGTGACATCTTGCTGCTATTTTCTTGTGTTTCCTGATATTTTCCTTACATCTGCTGTCAGAGAATAGAAGACAAGGGGAAGGAATTTGGTTCTTATGTTAAGTCAGGGAAGTTTAGGTGGTTTGTGAGAGAAACAGGTGATATTCATTATCTACTATAGTGTTTGGAATTGTTTTTATGTTAAAAGATATATCAATTAAGGAAAGACACAATCAAGAAGCATTAACGAAAACGTAAGATTTATATTTTTCAAATAGAAATAGTTTTGCTGCTTTTGTAAGTTTTTCAACGTACAATGACTTGACAATTACTTTGTTTATAGCATTATATGCTTGAAGTTATCTCTTGCACAACTCCAGTAGTCAAGTCCTGTTAAATGTTAAGATTTGCTTTTATTTCCAGCAAATGCTGCTGTTTTGATTTCTTTCTGGTTTCTGTAGGACTTCTGGTCATGCTGTGGTTTGCATGGCACACTATTTTATTTTATTCTATCTACCTTTATCTAAAAGGAAAAAAAAACTGTAAATCAATTTACATTGGTTGTTTAATCTCATTTGTCGATATGGAAAGTTTGTTATGATGGAAATGTACTTTGTCAATACTGAAGGGTATCCATGACATAGTGCTAGCATGAATCAACACATTGTTTAATACATTAACACCTTATTTTCTTTAACATTTGGAGTATCATGATACCTCATTTTTCTGTATTCAGATTTTCTGAACCATGCCATAGATAAACAAGAACCACATATTTTATATAACAACTAGCATTTTATCTAAGTTTCTGTCATTTCTCTATATCTCTTACAAGTAGCTGTCTTCTGTAGGATCATCTGAGAGTCGACGTGGCACAATTGTTTTTATTCATGGAGCTCCAACTCAATCTTATAGTTACCGGGTTGTCATGTCTCAGGTTCTTTACCATCCTATTCTGAATATCACAGATTAACTCCATGCCACCATGCTACTAGTTCCCCTTTTTTTTCTCAGTTATCAAAATAATATTTCCATTTGATAACCACTTGAATTGTAGAAACCTATGCTTGTGTACTTTTAGAATAAATAGAGTGACCTATTTCTCTCTTGTATAAAGATTATTAGCAATTTATTATTGTAGTGATTCACTTGATAATATAATTCCATTTGTGTTTCCTGTGATTACTTCAACTCATTCTTTCTGCATCCTTCTTATATATTTACTTAATATTTGACATTAACTGAAAGCACACTGGAAAAGGAACATATGATCTTTGTTATGCTTCTCTATATTGATTGTATGAGCTTCTCTTATTTGGTTTGCGAATGTCCCTCATTACCACCATGTGGAAGAATCAAGTTGGAAACCCCCAATAAATCCCATTTTTTTCGGAAAACCAACCCTCTCTTGTAGGTTTAAGCCTGTGGGTATGAGCCATGGTCACCTCTATTATGGAAGATCCTATAATTGACGGGTCATCTCTGAAGGTTTATGGTATAGCTTCTCAAAGTGTATAAAATAGTTTTCCTTACTTCTTGCGTGTCCTTGGACTTGGAGCAATTGAAATTATGAAGAGAGATTTAGAGAATGATTATTATTATTAGAGTAGAAGGAGTTACATATATATAGGAAATGATCCATTACACAGATATCCATATACCCGATAGCTCCCTACACAACTCGTATTATATATAATAATTCACACTCTCCCTCAAGCTAGAGCATATATATCAAACATGCTTAGCTTGTTACAAATAGTTTAAAATACATCTATACGAAGTCCTTTGGTAAAAATGTCAACTAACTGCTCAGAGAACTACATATATGGCTTAGTAATGACACCAGACTGTATTAAGTCTCTAACATAATGACAATCCACTTCTATTTTGTATGTTCATAGAAGTTTGGATTGTTGATAATGTGTATGGTAGCTTGGTTATCACAATATGTAGACTTGGGGGTTTTTACCACAATCCCAAATTTTGTAACCAGAGATTTGAGCTGAGCTAAGCCATCTCATAAGCTGTCTGTGTCATAGATCTATATTTTACTTTTACGTTTGATCTAGACACAATATTCTACTTCTTGATCCTTTAATTGACAATTTTTTACCAACATAAGTGCAGTACCTAGAAGTTAACTTCTTATCTTTTTTATCATTTGCATAACTAGAATCAGAATATACTTTGACTGGTAAGTGACTATTTTTCTTGAAAATCAATCCACGGTTAGTATTACTCTTCACATATACTAAAATACGAAGAGCATCTTGCCAATGTACATGTTTCGACTCATACATGAATTGGCTTAGTAATCCAACTGTATAGGCTATATCAAAGCGAGTCACAGTCAAGTAAATCAGTTTCCCTATCAACCTCCTGTATCTGCCAATATCATCAAATGAATCAGAAATCTCATCCCAGAATGGTGGACTCTGATCTATAGGTGTACTCTCATGTTTAAATCCCAAGAGTTCTGTCTCTTGAAGCATGTCAAGTACATACTTTCTTTGTAAAAGTACTAACCTGTCCTTGACATATGCAAACTCGATTCCAAAGAAGTACTTAGGCTTTCTCATGTCTTTTGTGACAAATTGTTGTGTAAGATATTTTTTACTAAAGCAATACCAACTATGACACTACTTGTCAGGAGTATATCATCTACATAGACTGCTAGAAAAACATGTTTTCCTACTATCTTCTTGATAAACACAGAGTGATACATATGGCATCTGGAAAAACCATTGCCCGTAACCACTTCACTGAGCTTGTAGAACCATGCACAAGGACTCTACTTCAATTCATAACTTGCTTTCCTGAGATGACAAATTTGCTTCTCCCACTTAGTAACATACTCTAGTGGTTGCTTTATATAATTTTGCTCGTCCAAGTTATTATAAAGAAACACATTCTTTACATCAAGTTGACATAACTGTCAAGATTGATTAACTGCAGGTGACAAGAGAATGTATATGGAATTGAGTCGAGTAATTGGGAAAAATGTCTCAACATAATCAACACCATAAGCCTGTGTGAATTCACGAGCAACTAACCTCGCCTTATACTGATCTATTGAATCATTTGACTTATATTTCATAGTGAATACCCACTTGCAACTTACAACATTAGCTCTTGGAGGACACCAATTTCCATGTACTATGTAACACCAATGCCTACATTTCTTCATCCATTATAGCTTTTCAATGTGGAACTTGCATTGCTTCAAGATGATTTATTGGTATAGCCTCTACAGGGATGAAAAGTGTAAACTGGTGAAACTTGGGAGTAATGTGGTCATAGGAAATAAATGATGAAATAGGATGTATTGTTGGGTGTCTTTTACCTTTGTGAAGTGCTATGGATTTTAAGGCATTGTCAGTACGAATCACTTTAGGTGTAGTAGAAAACTTATTATTATTATTTTTTTGAAATGAGAAAACTTAGGGGACCCCACTAACTACAAGCAGCTTCATGCCGGTCCTAAGTGCGAGGCGCGAGTAAATCCTCCTTTAGCTCAAGGCTCAGGGAACGGCTCGCATATGCTGGTGAAGCTCATTAATAAAACCTCGGGTAGACCTCCACCCCGCTATAGTGTCAAACCTACGAAAGTCAGGGCTTACGTCCAGCGGCCCAGGCGGGATAAATCCCTGCAATCCGTAGAAAACTTATTTTTTATTCATTACAAAATTGTCTAACAACACGAAGAACATGAACTCTGTCCTTTAACAAATAAATCCAAGGCACTCTAGAGAAATCGTCTACAAATACAGCATAATATCTATAACCTAAAATATAAGAAACTTGTGTTGGACCTCAAACATTGTAATGAATTAAATCAAAAGAACTTTCACTACGAGACAATGATAGATGTCTATAGGTAACACGGTGATGTTTACCTAACTAACATGACTTACAACTAAACGACTCAATTGGTATCTATGGAAGAGTTTACTGAAGCTTATTGAGCGATGGATGACCAAGGCGATAATGTTATAAAAATGACGACTCTGAGGTAGAAGCAACAGTCGCAAGTCCACAAGGTATCTCATTCCATGCTAACAGATACACTCCTTTGCCACGTTTATAGTCTAAACAAATCCTCTTTTCCGTTTTGCTGATCCTGAAAGGTATAATGAAAAGAGAATGAGGTTACAAAGCAAATTAGTTGTTTTGTTATGGCACTAATGTAAAATAAATTGACTGAAAACTTAGGTACATATAAAACATTCTTAAGAATGATTTGGAAAGAAGCATGAACAACCCTTCACCAGATACAATACAAGTATGATCGTTAGCAATTGCTACAGTCGAAAAGCTGTGAAAGATGATTAAAGAGACTCTTTGTACTTATCATGTGAGTAGAGGTTCTAGAGTCTATAATCCAAGAATCATCACTAGTAACTAATATGATACTGGTACCTGATGTAGTAGCTTGAGAAGCCAAGGTTGTAGACTGGTGAGCCTATGTCTAGAGTAATTTGTTGTAATCTGCTTGTAGAATTGTCACGTCCCGCATTTTCCACGATAATTTAAAACAATTTAAAGTACGGGAAAATTAAAGCCAAATAGTAAATATCTAACTACTAGGAATCTGTGTGTGTGGCTAGGAGACTCTAAACTATATGCACTATGCTAACTCTCTGCATACCTGCACTTGCCAACCAAAAACACAAGTAAAAAAGTATGAGTGACCAAAGTCACCCAGTACGTACCCCAAGGAAAAACCATAGAAAACAAAACTATAATTAATTTTCCTTTTAAATTCATTTCGTAAACCATTTTCCCAAAACCTCATAAACCAGGCCTACACTGGTCAAAACCACAACCAGGACTCTACTAGCCCAAAGTTACAAGTAAAGGCCTTCAATGGCCAAAACCGCACATAGTGAGTCGGAGAGTCCGGCGCTAAGCAACTTAACTTTGGCCACAAGCAGTCCACCGAGGAGCGACCATGGTGTTCTACACTGCCACGGTGTGTCACCCTGTGCAGGAGCCAACCACTGTCCCGCGATTCTTTCTATCTGGAGAACCTTCACAAAGCCAACCCCTCATTGGGAAGGCTGTCCTGTCTCTCAGGAAGTTACTAGCTACAGGGCACGTGTCCCACCCGCACTGTCCACCAAAGGGTCTGCCTCCTTATGGCGACCTCCACACACGGTACTTAGGAGGGAGTGTCATACCTCCACACCCGACGACATCCGAGCCTCAGTGCTCACAGCTACAGTGGGTGTATTATACCTTCTCGTCATGCCATAAGACACCTCAACTCGTGGACCTCACCTGTAGCCTTGAGACGACAGTCAAAGAGTCTCATACCTCCAGGACTCGACGCTCCTCAACCATAGGTATCTCGGCCCCGGACCTTAACCACGTCACATTCCTTGGTCCTAGTGACGCGGTCCCACATTATCTTGGCCCGCACACAGAAAATCAAGAAACATTTTTCAAAACAGGCCAACCGTTTCTTTTTGAAATTATTTTCCAAAACCATTTTATTTCTTTGGAAACTCTTCCAAAACCTCGGTAAAATGGCACATCAGGTGTCTTGAGGGACCACCACAGACGGCCCACAATCCCATTTAACAGGAACAATACAAACCAATCCGGCAAAACCTCGGAAATCTACATGAAAACACATTCCCCATAAATCTAGGAAAAACCCTAAAATACTCTGCCAGACCCGCCTAAGTGGCCTGCACGTCTGGCCCGTGCCCTTGCCACTTTCGTCGGAACACTGACAGAACCTGGACTAGGGGCTAGAACCGCTGCCGAACCCATGTATGTAGCCCGAGCTATTGGCCCATGCCCTTAGTATTCTGTTAGAATTCAGATAGTCAGAAACAGGGCACTTGTCGCGCAGGATGGGAGCTCCTATCGAACCCTCCAAACAACTACCAAAAAACTCGAATAAAACATATGTAGTAGACTCTCGAGTCTACTCCAAAACCCAACAAATAAACCTGAAATCCATTCACCATACATTAAGATACAAGATCGGAAAGGCAGAAGGGTGAAAATGACCTAAATCACACCAACCGCCATAATACCCATAAAATCCACAATAAATTCCCAAAAATTCTAAAACAATAAATTTAGCCTAGATTACATTCATCCTAGGCATTTCTACCATTTTACATGATTTCTACACATTAAAATGGGAGACGCACCTGAAAATGACCTTCGACGACCACCGGTGAATTTCGGCAGCCCCGCACGTCCTCTGACACTCCACGGCCCTAAGGACGTTGCTCCGGAACCTCCTACACCGCCACGAGCTGCCGCGAGCCACCGCCTCCCATCTCCCACTCTTGGTTCTCTCTCTGATCACCCGCACCCGCCCGCAGACGGAAGGAGGAGTGAAGAGGAAGAAGGAGAAAATGGAGAAGGAGAGGAAGGGGAAAGGAGGAAAGGGGAAAGAAGGGGGAGGGAAGGGGGATGGCTCGACTGCGTCTCGGTGGTCGGGAAGAGCTCGCCCAACGCACACGTTAAATACGCGAGGGAGGAAGTAGCGGTGCATCTGCTTGCCAACCTCCGGCACGTGCAAACCAACCAATCTTCGGCCACCCACCAGCCCAAGGCACGCACCAACAGCTCCCCACACCAATTACCTAACCACCGGCCATAACCAATGACCCATGAACGCGGGTCCCACGTGGACCCCACACTTGGGCCCTACACGTACAGTGCTACAATGCACAGGGACATGCAAATAGAAGCCGGTCCATGAGGCCCAAGTCCAAAAGTACAAAACCATACAACAGGCCTCGGAATAGTAACACCCGTCTAGGAATAAAATTTATAAAATGTAAATAATTACAAGATGAATTTTTACGGGTGTTACAAGAATAGTCACTGTAGGTTGTACTGTCTGATCCGATGTCTCAGTCTCAGTAGAGAAAGCAAGCTGTGCTAGTAGTGGTCTATCATACTTATCCCAACATCTGTCAGAAGTATGGTTGTCACGTCGACAATAGTCATATCGTCTAATATCACGTCCACTACCACAATCATTCCTGTCATGACCACTCCTACCACCTCGACCTTTATCAGAAGACACAAGTATTGATGGCTCTGACACAGGAGAAGGTGTAGGTGTAGAGATACGTAAAACCCTGGAAAAGATGGACTAGAGTGTAGGAACTGTCTCTACACCTAGGATCTGTCCTCGGATCTACACTGCAAATTTGAATTAAGGTTTGCCAAAAAGATTGCAACTACTAGCTACTTATGATATTGTCTCATATTGGAAATATTAGCTATAAATAGTTGGTATATCTCCAACTCATGAAGTAGGACTTGAATGTACTATAGAATTTTTCAACAGTTTTCTTCCCTTGACGATGTGTGAATAAACGCTCATAAATTTCATAGATTCGAGTAGTATTCTTTTCATTGCCATCAGTAGCATGCAGGGTGTCCCACAACTTCTTAGCTAGCTTTAACATCATAACGCTTCATGTGATTTGCTCCTTGACACTATTGACTAGCCATGATATCACGACATAATCATCTGTTAGCCAATCATCATAGGTGAGATCCTTGACATTTGACGGATTGCGTGTAAGATGGCTTCTTTTGCGATGAGCTCCTAAGAAGGTCTCGAAAGCTTGTTTCCTTGGTAAATAATTTTTGCCATCTAACTTGATGGAGGTAGCATTAAGTCCCTTGAGCCAATTGTCTTGTGAGGCAGCCATTTCTTTAGAAAATCAGACTGAAATAGACTAGAAAAACTTGGAAAACAAACTACACTAAAATGTCTCGAACAAACTGGTTTTGTTCTTTTAGGGCATAACACAATCCTTGATCATTGGATAACGAACATTGCAGCCTTCAACAACATTCGACAACCATTGGTGGGCTGCACAGCTACTGGTTGCCAAAAAAATGAGAAAAAAAAAGGAGAAGTGGTCTAGAAGATATCGAAAATGTGGTGGATTAAACTATTCTAGTGGCAAAATAGGCCACCAAGTGGCCTAGAGGTGGCGTAGAGGTGGTTTCAACGTTGTAGAACTGGCTGGAGATGATCAACGATTGCAGTTGTGAGGAGCGGGCACATGGGTAGCCCGTTGGAGGGTGGACTGTGGTTATGGTGTCGATGGAAGAGAGGGGCGAGGAGGCGGGATGAGGCGGAGAGGGCGGACATGCCAGCCAAGGCCGACGGAGGGGGGTAGACGTGTCGACGGAGGGCATAAATGGCAATGGCGGCAGCGTTTGCTAGGGCTAATGGCTAGGTTTGGTGTTTTGGGTGGGGTATTATGGTTGTAACTTTGCTCTTGATACCATGTGAAGAGAGATTTAGAGAATGATTATTATTATTAGAGTAGGAGTTAAATATATATAGGGGATGATCCCTTACATGGATATCGATATACCCAATAGCTCCCTACACAACTCATCTTACATAACATAACTCACAGAAATGATTCTTGGTTTCTAAATGCATTACTAACCCCCAAGCAATATATTTTAATTTTTGAAATTAACAAAAATATTGGTTTAGTTATTGTGCCATCATACTGGATTGCAATGCATCCATTTTTTCTATCAAGTTCGCTGTCACCATACTAGAGTAGTTCAGGGTGGGGGAGATGCTAAGGTGAAGTTGATGTCAATAAACAATATTCCATGTTGTAGAAACTATAATATGAACATTAGCTTTCTTGCTTAGGTGACATAAAGTTTTTTATTCATTGATTCACAAGATGAGCGTAAATATATGCAAAAAACTGTGTAGATGAACTACAAGAGAGAAAAAAATTTCAAATTAATGTTTTATAATAAGGTAAAATGAAACTTTTGTGGATACTTGGTTAGGTTAATCCCACCTGGTTCTTATCAAATATGTCATTGTTTAACAATGCATTTAATGTTTTTTAGTGTTTTACAAGTGTTTTAATCTTTTTGATGTTTGTTATGTCTTACATACGAGGTTAATGCAAAAAGAACTAGAATATATATTATTTGCTAATATCTCCTTGACATGTCGTAGTTTAGATCTATGTCAAGTGATGTGTCCTATATCCATTGGATACCATGTCTTGCAGCTTGTATTCATCCCTATACTTCATAAGATATCATAAACCTTGTTCATTGTTGGGATTAAATTGCATGGCATCAAAATGCTCTTTATAAAAGCATACGGTCCCTTTGGCACATTTCATGTCCTCTCCAAGAGGGAAACAACATCACAAGATTCTTCCAGCATGCCACCTTTTGTGGAGCTCCCCTGGTTCTTTCCTTTCGTTAGTCTGACTCATCCAATATTTTGTACTTGGTGAATAGCAAAATAGATTTATGATATCCTAGTTAAGTCATCCCGAACTTGGAATATCTATATGCTACCTAATAGTCTCTTTGGAATACTAGTTCATCATTGCACATCTGTAATATGATGTTTTAAACTTAGCATTACAATGGAATATACCTTGATAAATGGTGACTTAGAAAACATTTTATAAAACTAAAGATGTGTAATACATGATAAATTCCACCAATTATTGTCCCTAGTATGTATCTTGAGGCAACCAACAGTGAGCAACTTGATATACAGATATTTTGTACCCAGCGAATAGCAAAATAGATATATGATATCCAAGTTAAGTCATCCTGAACTTGAATATCTGTATGCTACACAAAAAAGCCTATTTGGAATACTAGTTCATCATTGCACATCTGTATTATGATGTCTTGAGCTTAGCATTACTATGAACTATACCTTGATGAATGGTGACTTAGAAAACATTTTATAAAACTAAATATGTGTAAAACATTAGAAATTCCACCAATTCTTGTCCTTAGTATTTATCTTGTGGCAACCAACAGTGAGCAACATGATATACAGTTTTGTTGCGCTTTAATCATAGGCTTCCCATAACCATGTGCCTTGCTGTATAGATGGCAGATTCTGGATTTCACTGCTTTGCACCTGACTGGATAGGATTTGGTTTCAGCGATAAGCCACAGCCGGGTTATGGATTCAACTACACAGGTTATGGGATGTTATGGTTATCTTCCATGATTGTGTTATTTTGCTGTCTGTTATTCTGAAATCCTGAATGCAGAAAAGGAGTTCCATGAGGAATTTGACAAGCTTCTCACTGTGCTGAATATCACTTCTCCATTTTCCCTTGTAGTACAGGTCATTGTATCCTCATGAACATTCCAGATTTTTTTTCTGTCATGAATGGACACATCTGTCATATATAGAGCTATAGATTCTGTTACATTTTTAAACTTATTCACATTATGGAATTTATGTTTAGCAAGATCCCAGGTTTCTTATATGAAGGAGATGAAACTTTCTGAATGTTACAAATAAATCAAAATTTTAATTTCCTATAGCAAGTTTGGATTTTGTGAAACACTTTAGGATCAATTACTAAAATTGAGAAGATGAGATATGTAATGAACTTCTGTTTTACCCAAGAAAATATGAAATAGATTTCTGAAAAATCTAGTTCAGTTAGATAGGGTAGATTATAGGGATGCCAAAAGAATTGACTGCCTAGCTGTATGAGATAGGAAACTCTCAAATACAGTTCTAAGGAAAGGAACTTACTTACCTTTTCCAACCAGGGAGAACAGGCTACTTGCCTGTTGGGATTCTGAAATTGTGGTACTTTTACGCTTCAGCATATATTACCACAAGAAAGGATGAGTCTTCATTATAAATTTGTTACCCCACTTGAAAATTCTAATCTTGAATATTTATTAATTAATCTTCTAACCTTATTATCTCAGCTAAGTATTGTTGACATGGTGTTAGGGCCAAGCACATGCAAATGTTCCTTTTTGTGTGTGCACATTTGGCCCATAGAATAGAACAACACATGCATATATACCATTTCAGATATTTTAAATATGAGTAAGGAAGCATGGCTTCTGGGCCTATTAATTGGCCATATTATATATTTCACATTTTAGCCTGATTCTAATTTCGAATTGGCTTGATGGTTTGGTAGCGTTCTTCGTTTCTCCACAAGATTCATGTTTTTTCGATTGCTATAAATGCTACTCCAAATTGAAATGACAACTCTATGATTGCCTCTTTCTTTCTTTATTAGTACCTTCGATGGCATTTTTTTATTTCTTGGTTTTATTCCTGTCGTCATCATACTATCAAGCATTCTCTAAATTACTTATACTTTTAAATAACTATTATTTCTTTAGTTATTTTGTTTATTTGGTTTTTCACATTATCTATAAGAATCAAAATTTTATGCTTAGAACATCAAACATGTCCTAGCATTGAGCTTTTGAATCATAGAGTTAATCATCTAGACCTGCTCCAATATAGACTTTTTGGGATTATTGTTAGTCATGCAAAGTTAAAAATGAAACTAATTTTTATTGGGTTTTGGACTAATATTTTTTCGTTTTTTGCTCTTGTAGGGTTTTCTTGTTGGTTCATATGGATTAACATGGGCTTTAAATAACTCAAGCAGGATTGCAAATATTGTAATTCTCAACAGTCCATTATCACTTGCCTCCCCACTCCCTGGTCTATTTCAACAATTGAGGTTTGCATAAAATCTATGAATCAATTTAAATGCTTTTCACTCTGACCACATGAAACCTGTGTTAGATTTCCCCTTTTCCTATTCTAAAAATTACCTTATATATTTATGCTGATTTTAGTGGGTGCATTCATGGTCTGTTTAAATTATTCTCTTCAGAATCCCACTCCTTGGCGAATTCACTTGCCAAAATGCTGTTATGGCTGAACGCTTTATAGAAGCAGGTAGCGCGTATGTATTCACCATTATACCATTGCTTTATTCATGTAGCACATATCTCCCTTTGAGTACTTTATTACATGTCAATCTTAATGAAAAAAAGAGTCAAATAAATGTCATTCTAGTTTCTTTATCGTTATCTTTGTAGCATTTATTTGTATAATAAGCATGTTACTTTGTTTTTGCCATGCTAAAATATAAGTAGAAATTAACTAAGCTTATTTCATAAATTGTATTGGATTTTTAGTTCAACATTTAGTGTTATATTTAGTGTGTTAGTGAGTTAATGGATCTTGTGTGTTATACGGATCCTATAACCCACTATATATACATATGTAATACTCTCTCTAATAAGAATGATCTCTTCTTTTTCAATACAACATAGTACCAGAGTAAGGTTATAAACCCTAGCCACCACAGGAAGCCATAGCCAGTCATCATTGACCTTCCAGGTCACTGTCCGTCGGATTCCGACAAGCTAGTCGTCAGAAAACACCCCCTGCCATCGACAACAACACCTGAGCTCCTCTTTTCCGATGTATGCAAACCTTCCAATCACCAGACAAACCATTAGGGGTCCCCTCTAACCCTTCCTATCCCTCCTCCATCGTCGGTTGGCCTGACCAACCCTTCCTGCCATCGTTCGTTTCTAGGGCAACTGATGGTTTTTGCAGCCACCATCGGTTGTCTAAGTCCATATTGTTGCTAATAAGTGTGCAATACCTATCCTTTCTAGGACAACAAGTATATATTTTAAGTTTCAATGATTTTTGAGGTCTTTTCTAGTCTATATCAGCTTTTTCTACCCTATAAATTAGTTTTTTCTCGACAAATCAGACCTGTCTAGATCTTTTCAATGGCATCTTTTCATGATTCATTGCTCAAAGGGCTTGTTGTAACATCAATTAAGCTGATAGGAAAAAAAAAATCTATTATGGTCTCAAGTTTTCAAAGCATTCCTTGGCAGCTACTAGAAAATATGATATATCACACATCTTCCATCTGATGCTAAGGATGTGGCTTATGAGGATTGGTTTACAATTAACTGCGTAATTATTTTCTGAATGGTGAATAGTATGGATGAAAGTGTTGCTCTCTTGGTTATGATGTTAAAGCCTGCAAAGAAGATTTAGGATTCTCTTTGTAATACATATGGAAATGAGAAGAATATTATCAAAGTTTGTGAGATTTATGAATAGTTATTCATACACAAGTAGAGGGACCGTTTCATACAAGAATTTTACAGTATTTTGAGATCCCTGTTAGATGAATTAGAGGTGTATCAGTCTCCTATCGTAGATCTTTTCAAGATGGAGTACAGAGAAGAGTTAGCAGTGGTGATCTTCCTAGTTGGCCTATAACCTGATTTTGCTAGTCAGATTAGAGGATAGATTCTTAGTGTCGACTCTGTTTCCACTCTTCAGTTGACTTTCTCATGAGTTCTATGTATTTCTATTGGTTCTCTGGCTTCCTTTACTATTTCAGATCAAACTGCGATGGCAACATCTATGAAAGACCGTGGCACTTGAGGTACTCGTGGACGTAGACATGATTGTAATGGTCACAAGTGTGACCATTATGGTCATAGCAAGATACTGGGACAAGTTTGGCTGGCTTTCTTTAGCACATCTCGTGTCATCAAAGTCACCTCCCTTGGATTCTCCATCATCGAAGTCTTCTTCTTAGATTGTGACCATATCTCAAGCTGAGTATGATCAGTTCTTTCAAATGCGAGCCACTCAGTCCACTGCCATTGCCTCTTATATCACAATGTCAAGTACACATACTTTGCTTGCTTCCCGGGACAGTTATTGGATTATAGATTTAGAAACTTCCTCCCACATGACAGGTATTCGAGATTGCTTCACTTGTCTTTCCTAGATATTAGACATCAATTTTGTTTCCATAGCTGATGGTTGGAGTTGTCTAGTAGCTAGAGAAGGAGTTTATGCTTTTTCTGAAATCATACTTGAAAAAGTTTTTTTTGTTCCTGATTTCCTCTAAATTTACTTTCTATCAGTGCAATCATTAAATAGTTATATTGTTTTGTAACTTTCTATCCTTTTCATTGTATTTTCTAAGATTTACAGATGGGAAGGAGGATTAGTTTGTGTCGTGAGCAAGGCTACGGTATGTACTTGTTGGTTCACGATTGTAGGATACTAAGTCTGCGTTTGGTACGCTGGAATGCAAATAGAGAGGAATGGAATGAACTTCGGAATGGAATTTGGAATGGAATGGAATATTTTTATTCCATTCCAGTGTTTGGTACATAAGGAATTGTATAGTGGAATGGAATGGAATGGAATGGAATATTTTTATTCCATTCCACTGTTTGGTATAT
>JAMKQA010007594.1:0-24125 GCA_024699735.1 Posidonia australis | reverse complement strand
TATCTTCATTAGTTGATAGATATCAAAATTAAATAACAGATCAATATAGAATACAAGTGCAGAAGGAGTTTACAAAGTAAATTAAAGAAGATATTTACCAAAATAATAATAAAATCTAATTAATCTTTGTCACTATAGTCAATACTATTTTCTTCTTCATTTTCACTGTCATCTTCTACAAACGTTCTTTCTTCATTCTCAACTTGCCGCACCACTGCATTTGATAGAATTATAGAGATTTCATCTAGAGTATGGTCTACAACTATTGGTTGTGGATGCTCGTAGTCTACTGAACTCATTGAAATGAGAGTGTGTAATTTGCTTCATCATATCTGATAGAATAGAAAGGTGATTACATAATTCAATTTGAAATTTAAAGATGCCTTTAATTGGAGATTGAGCACGTGTATTTAAGTAACATGAATTACATACTCATATAGGAGAAATTGATATTTATTGTTTTATCCACATAATCCTCCAAATTATTTTAAAATTGAAGCAAAAACCTAGCTGACATCCGTCCAAACATTTGACGTATAACCCAAAATATTTTCACAGTACAAATATTTTTATTAAAATACTTGTCACTGAATAATCTTGGTGACAGTTGGAGAAAAATGATGCAGTCAACTGGACGTTTTTATAAAAATTATTTTTTTTCTTATTTTTGGTACCTAATAATCATTTAGCAATAATCATTTTCGAATCACAGGACAAACATGACAAATTTTCAGAAAAAAATCCAGTAATAAGTCACCAGAGCCCATCTTAGGAACACTAACAACCCAATACTATAGCTTGTATACTTCTAAGGGCTAAATAAGCACCACAACAAGTGCGACTGATTATTATACCTAAAATTTAAGCTTAGTCTTCTATTAAGTCTGCTATAATTCAAAGAAAGAAAGTAAATCATACAAAGTATATAATTCATGATTCAACTTAAGATAAAGGAACACCCAATTTTGGTACTGGTGAATCAGAAGCAATATCAAGAAAAATATAGTCAAAGAACCACCACCATAATAAGCATGAAAAGAGAGACAACAAATAAAAATAGCCAGAACCAATCACAGAAACTAACATAACACAATCAATATTAGCAGAAACAGATCAAGTTTCCTTCTCAACAAACACATCCAAAGGGACGAGGGGAAGCAGTAAGAGGGAGAGCTCACATGCTATATATTCCCCAACACTTCTTTCTTCCACTGCTTTTGCTCCCCTGCTACTGCAGCTACCAAGCAATGGCAACTCCTGGCAGCACAACAAGAAACGCAATCCTGGAGGAGGACGAGTGACGAACAAGGAGGAGAGGCTGAGGAGAGGCGGACGAGTGAGGTAGAGGAGGAGGAGGTAGAGTTCGGAGGACGCACCATCGAGGAGGTGCTGCGGAGGTAGTGTAGAAGGTCAGAGCACCGTCGAGAAGGCGGAGGAGGACGAGCGATGGACGAGGAGGAGAGGCGGACAACTAAATTTACGGTAAGAGAGAAAGGGACAAAATGTTTCGCGTCAGGGTATTTTATACCTAAATTAGCAAGGACTTTAACGAGGACATTTCCTCGCTATATACTCGCTAAATGAAAAGCGAAGACATTGCGAGAAAAAATCCTCGCAAAAAACTCGCTATATTATTGCGAGGTAATTTCCTCGCAAAATCCTTACTATATGTCTTCGTTATATTATTGTGAGGACACTTCCTCGCTAAGTCCTCGCTCTTTGTCTTCGCAAAATCTAATTTTTCTTGTAGTGTGATTGCTTAGGTAGTGTTGGTACTAGTTTATAGTGTCCACGGTGTTACAGATTGGTATCAGAGTTTAGGTACACCAAGCACAGAAGTTTAGGATGTCCAGTCTAGTGGCTCCATAGGACTAACTAGTAAGTATTAATTGCACTTGACTCATGTAGTTTTATGGTGGCAATAGAATGCCATTCTTAAGTAGAGATAGAGGTAGAGGTAG
The DNA here is from genome assembly GCA_024699735.1 of Posidonia australis. Lineage (NCBI taxonomy): Eukaryota > Viridiplantae > Streptophyta > Magnoliopsida > Alismatales > Posidoniaceae > Posidonia > Posidonia australis. The sequence goes on along the minus strand of JAMKQA010007594.1, from coordinate 22,164 downwards.
AGGGAGGATTCTCGTATCTAGCTTAGGGATTGGTGAGAGAGGAAGATGGCGTGGAATGTAGGAAGAGTTGAGTAGCATAATGTGAGAGATTGTATAGTCCCTTGGGAAGGGGAACACAGATAGAACCAAAGGCAACCCATGACTGAAGCAATTCAGTCGTCTCTATGCTCCAACATTCAATGGCCGAGGCAAACCCAAGGAGTGCGAGGCCTGTTGCTGAAGATGGAAAAGATTTTGGAGAGCATGGAGTGTCTAGAAGAGAATGGATGTGGTTGGTGGCTTTCCAGTTCGAAGGTGACGCCAAGCAGTAGTGACACTGTTTGAAGTTCCCAAACTCGGATCTATTGATGATTTCTTTAGGAGATTTTGAGGATGTCTTACGAGAAATATTTCTTGGATCACGAGAGAGATAGACACTATTTGAAGTTCCCAAACTCGGATCTATTGATGATTTCTTTAGGAGATTTGAGGATGTCTTACGAGAAATATTTCATGGATCACGAGAGAGATAGACTGGACAGATAATTCAAAGATTTGAAGTAGGGCAACATGACGGTGGCTGAGTATGAGGCAACTTTGTCTTGACTAGAGTAGTTTGGGCAGTCCTTTGACACAGAAGAGTGCAGAGCCAAGCAGTTCGTGGAAGGCTTGAACTTGAGACTTTGGCTGAAGGTCATGGGCCATCAATGGCTGACTTTGTTGGACGTGGTGGATCTAGCTACTCAATTTGAGGAAGAACACAAGCGGTATATGGAGAGTCTGCCCAAAGGAAAGGGGACAATGTTTGCCCTACGACCTTCTACTTTTGGGATGTCGAGTTCTGACAGTTCTGAGAGCTTTGGGAAGAAAAGGAAGGAGTGCACTAGCTAGACTTTTGATGAAAGACGTAACTTCACTGGGAGGAGTAGTATTGGATACAATCAGACAGGTTCAAACAACGACACGTAGGGATAGAGATCTTGCTTCGTCTGTGGATAGACGAGACACCTGACATTGTAGTGTCCTCGTCGGCACCCGAGCTTGGGCAACGTTGTGTGCTACAATTGTAGAAGGGCTAGGCATTTTTAGTAGAATTGTCATGATCCTCCAAATAAAACTGAGGATGCACCTCACTAACTAACCAAAGAACGTGTGTTTGCAATATCTACTCTTGATACCGACCATTCAGGAGATGTTGTAGAGGGTAAGGAACAGTAACCTGCTTTGTAATATAAATTCTACTCTTCTATGTAGTTATGTATCTAGTACTGTTCTTAATGATAATTATAATTTGTGGTTGTGATATGTGTATCCTTAGGTTATTTTCTAGTGGCTAACTGAATGGCAGGGTATTATTTAACTCAAGGAGTTCATTTTCCTTTATTTCCGAGTCATTTGTAACTGAGATTGGAGATAGACCAGTTAGGTTGACTTTTCACCATAAGTGGTGACTCTATTGGGAGAGCACAACTTAGCATGAAGATATTTGTGGTCAGTTGACGTCAAGTTGGGAGACGTCAAGTTGGGAGATAGGGATTTCAAGGCCAGTCTAATAATAAAGGATACGCAGGAGTATAAAGTAATACTGGGCATGGACTAGCTAGCACAACATTCAGCAATGGTTAACTGTGCAAAGAAGAGGGTGCTAGCAGAATGTCTGGGGCAAGGCTTGTGCTTGGTGCAAGGAGTGAGACCAGGTGAGCCGAAGAAGGTGATTTTGGCAATAAAAGCCTACTATTCTCTGACAAAAGGCTATGCGGGATATCTGGCCAGTGTAGTTGTGTCCGCCTTGCCTACTCTAGGTGTATAAGATATACCAATTATTTGATAATAATCTGATGTTTTTCTAGAGGAGTTACATGATATGCCACTGCACAAGGAAGTGGAGTTCCTGATTGATTTGGTGTCAAGATCAAGTCTTATCTCAAAAGTCCTTTACAGAAGGACACTTGTTGAATTGCAAGAGCTCAGGAATAAATTGCAAGAGCAACTGGATAGGGGGTTCATTAGGCCAAGTGTATTATCTTAGGATGCGTCGGTTTTATTCATCATGAAGAAAGATGGTTCGCATCGATTGTATATAGATTATTGGATGTTAAACTAGATCAATGTAAAGAACAAGTACTTGTTGCTTGTATGAAAATTTTAATTCAATTACCGCAAGTACACGACGTTGTTGTAGCAAGCTGGCAAATACGGATCGAATCCACAGGGTGTTGGGGATTGTAAATTAGAACTAAGGAGAGTTATGATCGGGTATTTAATTAAGTTCAATTGATTCACTTGTTGCAAATTGGTTGTTTGATTAAATTAAGGGATAGAAGTTTTTAATTAAAGAATATGCAACCTAAATTAATAACAAGTAGTGTCACAATGATTTATGAATATAAATCACAAGATAACATGCAACTATCATAGCTAACAAACCAATGTTATCTATGGAAATAATTATCACAATTCACTCACGCAATAATGCCTTTTCTATTAAACAGGTTTTGTAATTTAAGCTCAACTTCTCAAATTCGTAACTTGTTGACTACTTGTCCAAAAATTATGTATTAGTACTCAATAGAAAGCTCTTGACAAGTACAATCAAACTAGCAAAGGTCAATGCCCAAAATTTATGATCAATCATGCAAGCCAGAGGTGCAAGCAATGATTGGAATCACACAGAATTTAGCCTCAACTTTGAAAATCCATAGCCACCAATCCAAATGATGAAAAATTACGATTTAACACTTGTTGGAAAGCTAATGGAGTCCTCTAAGCAGAAAAATTGATTTTCAAACAAATCTCTTACCGAGTTACTTCTAGCAATGTAAACAACAAGAAGTAGCAAAATAGTTTTGCAGAAAAACTGTAAAACACCTTTCCCTTCCAAAATTCGTATCTTCTTCAATTCTTAACAAAATTCAACGAAACCAAAGGCAATTGAAAGCTATTTGATGAATTTTTCAAAGAAAAATCACAAACTGGAAAATCACAATGTAGATCTGTGCCGTATTCACTCTACACATGAGGTAAGGGGAGAAGAAAATGAAATCTTGGAGGAACCTTCGGAGGATGTGGTGAGGTGAGCCACTTTTGTTGTCAAAAAGCTTCTGAAGCGCATTCTCTCATTTGTTGTCGTTTGACGAATGAGAGAGCGAGATTTACGAAGGGAGAGAAAGATAAAATGTGCCACCATTTCGTTCCCTAACCACCAAAGAAGAGTATGGGTAGGGAGAAGGAGGAGAGGAATGAGAAAGGATTCGACCATGAAGGAGGGATTGATCGCTTTGAGGGGTGGCTGGACCGACGCCAACCTCTACTAAGTGTTGAAAATTTTCCTAGACCCACTCCTACATTGCGGAGGTCCCTTGTTCATCTTCTCATATTCCCAAATGTAAGGGGAAGAGAGTGCACGACTTTGCATGAAAGCGATGAATGAAGGTGCAAGTCGCTTGGAAGCGGCTGATGAAGTTGCAAGTCGCTTGGAAGCGACAGACGAAGAGCACAGACTTTGTTAGTTTTGTTAGTTCCAACATCAAACTATGTTGACCCATTTGTCTCCACCTGTCATTTACTAATCAAGAGAACACAGTGTACCACTTGTTCAAAAGCAGACTAAGGGTCCATGTGGAACTACTTCTAGATGACTTCTGAGTGATTAACTTCTGGTTGAGAAAGCCACAACGTCTGGATGAGAAAAATTATGTGTAAATCTATACTTTTGTAGAAGTTAGTTGGAAAGAACTTCTATAGTTAGGCAATGGTTATGTTGTTTTGTTGTTTTTTAAATTTTACATCAAAATACTATTATTATTAACGTTTTTGCCACCAACTTTCCTTTCTCTCACCTCTTGTCTCTGTCATCGCCATTTTCTTTCTCTAGTTTCTTGTTCTCTCTAATGGACAACTCACTAGTTGTGGCGAGGGGGATGGGAGGCAAACTCCATTGCGGGTGCGACGCGAAGGATGATGGCTAATGGTAGGGGAACAGGAAGAGTACTCTTCTCCCGCTTCTTCCTCTCCTCCACCAAACTCCCCCTCCGCCACCTTCGCCCTCTATCCCTCTCCATCACTCCCATCCGCTAGTCAATCCTCCTCGATAGGATTTGCTCCTGCCACCTTAAGGACGGAGTAGTTGCCTCCTCCACCCCTCCCAAGGGCTCAGCACTGTGGAGGGCCACTTTTGAGGTGGTTGATGGTGGGGACGTAGGGAAGAAAAAGAAGAAGATGGAAGTGGCAGTTTCCAATTTTGAGGAGCTAGGTCTAAGCGAGGAGGAAATGAGAGCGTTGAAGGAGATGGGGATCTCAATGCCCTTAGAGATACAATGCATTGGGTTTCGACAGTGTTGGCGGGGAAGAGTGTGGTGTTGGGGTCGCACATTGGGTTTGGAAAGACCTTGTCTTACATGCTTCCTCTGGTTCAGGTGCATGTGTTTTGTTCCTTTTGATTTGAAGAAAAACTATTGTGTTTTATAGGATTTTGGAAAACATATGTCTTTATGATTAAAATGTTTTGTTTGTTTTGATTTTATTGTAGTTTGTTTCTTGCAAGATGTCAGAAGATCCTACGAGAAGCTCTGGAGCAGCGACAAGAGATGGCAAAAGAAGAGGAGGTTAAGAGTTGTGCGAGAGAAGGGATAAATATATAATTAAACTATTGATAGTATCTAATATTTATTAATAAAATTTTTATTTATCAAACAAAATTTTATAAGTAATTTAGAATCTAACTACTACTGAAAAACTCAATGATCAACTTCTAAAAAAACTCAGAATTAAGAGATTCCAAAGACCGTCTAATATAAAAAAACAAAAAGTTCAAATGAGCAAAAGAAACGTGTCAACTCCACGCTCCAACCTCCCCTCCCAACTATAAAATGCCACTTCTCCCTGCATGGTCCAGCTCCTCCCTCTAGAGTCCACAGTCCCGTCCTCCATCCATGGCTTATCTCTGCAACTCCTTGAAACACAAAGCCCACCATCCCACCACCTCCGAGCACCAGCCGATGCTCTCCTCCAACCTCCGATCCGACGCCCCCAACCTCCACAATGACACCACCAGCATCGCCGGACGTTCTAGAACCCTCAGCTTCCCTCGCCGCCACTCCGATCCCGCGGAGATCGAGGTCGATCCCCCAACGAACCTGTTCGCCTCCTTCTTCCACATGAAAACACAGTCCGGTGGGGAGGTGTTCCTTGACATGGACATGGAAATGCTGGACCTCAGGAGGGAGCGAGACGGCCGCGACGATGCCGCGGCGGTGGCGGCGTCTTTGTCCTCGTCCGGGTCGGACCGCGAAGTTAGGGCTCGCTCCGAGCGTTCCGGTGGTAATGACGAGTTTTCTGGAGATGTTCGTAGGTCGTCGGGTGTTGTGAAGAGCAAGATCATGCGGTCGCGGCTGATGGATCCGCCCCCGCTCCGCACTTCCTCGGCGAGGACGAGCGAGAGCGGAGAGGGGGACTCCGGACATCTTTTGGCCGACGAGGACTTGCCGGAGGAGATCCGGCAGACGAGGTTCGGGGGTATCGGGATCGGCCAGTTCGTCGTCCTCGTTCTCATCCTCACTGTTCTCGTCTGTACCCTCGCAATACCTGCTCTCAAGAACCGGAGGCTGTGGGACCTTCGCCTCTGGAAATGGGAGGTCCTTGTCCTCGTTCTCATCTGCGGACGGCTTTTCTCCGGCTGGGGAGTCCGCGTCGCTGTCATCTTCTTCGAGCGGAACTTCTTGCTGAGGAAGAAGGTGCTCTACTTCGTCTATGGGGTAAGGAAGGCCTCACAGAATTGCGTCTGGTTAGGTCTGGTGCTTTTGGCTTGGCATCTGCTTTTTGATAAGAAGGTGGAGAGGGAGAGTAGGAGGCAGATCTTGCCCTATGTCACCAAGGTTTTTGACTGTCTCTTCGTGACGACGGTGTTGTGGCTTGTCAAGACTCTGCTTCTGAAGGTGCTCGCCTCTTCTTACCATGTGAGCACGTATTTCGAGCGGATTCGGGAGGCGTTGTTCAATCAATATGTCATCCAGACGCTCTCCGGTCCTCCGTTGACGGAGGCCTCGGTTGCTGTATCCGAGGAGGAGAGAGTCATGGTTGAATTGCAGAATTTCGAGAATATTGGTGCTAGTGTACCTCAAGACCTCAGGGATGTCATACTGCCTAGTAAGAGTGGGAATGTGGTTGGTGGGAGTAGATGGAAGAGTTTCAGGTTTTCAGGGGAGTCGTCTCCGAATAGAAATTCCAGCAGGGAAGAGAGGGATCAAAGTATCACGATGGAACAAGTGAACAAGCTGAATCAGAAGAATGTATCAGCATGGAACATGAAGACGTTGATCAACATTGTGAGGCTTGGGACTCTCTCCACCCTTCACGATCATATAACTAATGCAAGCAGGGCGGACGAGACTGCGATACAGATAAGAAGTGAATTTGAGGCGAAAGCCGCTGCAAAGAAGATTTTCACTAATGTAGCGAAGCCTGGGGCCAAGTAAGATGTTCTGTTTTCTAAAAGCTCATCATGGCTTCTTACGATGATTCAGTTGCTATAGTATCCATCCGATAGCAGTAAGTTATATTTCTCTGTTGCTGATTTTTTTTAAGTTGGTCGTGTACATGATTTTTGGGGGACATTTATTTGTGTTAGAAGCCCACCAATTATGCAGAGACTGTTTTCCAAATTTTCCTACTCAAATTTCGTTTGTTGCTGATAGCAGGAGGCCGAGTTCAGGGGGAATCTTCATCTCTTCTTCGTGCTTGCATTCTTCGTGATTGTAGATTTCCTTTTCATAACCTTACCTTGCAATAGACTGCTAAATAAAAACTTACCTTGTAATAGAAGAAACTAGATGACAAGTGAAGCACTGTTGCTTTCGTGTCTATCATCCCAAGGAGGTTCAAATCATTTCTCACTTATTCATTTGAATCCTCTAAGACCTGACACTTGTATTTAATAAGCCTGTGGGTTACATTTGATACTTCCAAAAGATCTGGATTCGAATAATTTTCACCCCTAATTATTGGTGATAATAGTCAGATCTGTTTATTGGGAGCCAAATTGATGTTGATGAGGGCGAATGAAGTTCTCTCCAAATTACTACAGCATGGAAAGATTTCTGGGAATAACTTGTTATTCTCTAGGAAGAAATATGTTTTTGTCTTCTGCAACTTTATGCAACATAAAGGAATCTTAGAGAATATTGGTTCTCATACGTGTGAGTGATGAGCTTTAATTGGTGGAGATTGCAGGTACATTTACCTCGGAGATTTATTGCATTTTATGAAGCAAGATGATGCTATCAAGACGATGAGCTTATTTAATGGAGCTCAAGAAACCAATAGAGTTAGTAGAGGCTCTCTTAAAGGCTGGCTGGTAACAAAGATTTCCTTTACTTCAAGAATTTAAATCATTTTCCTCATATCTTACCATCTATAAATGATCTCTACTTATTACGACAAGATTACAAAATGCTACTTATTATGTTTCAGGTCAATGCATTCAGGGAACGTAGGGCCCTTTGTTTGACACTTAATGACACTAAAACAGCCGTTAGAAAACTTCATCAAATGGTGGATATGGCTTTGGCTGTCATCATTTTAGTTCTATGGCTCCTCATTCTTGGAATTGCCACCAGCCGATTCTTGGTTTTCTTAAGCTCTCAGATTCTTCTGGTTGTTTTCATCTTTGGGAACACTTTCAAGACGGTCTTTGAAGCTATTATTTTCTTGTTTGTGATGCATCCCTTTGATGTTGGTGATCGTTGTGAGGTGGATGGAGTTCAGGTAAGACAGTAAAATATATCAGTGAATTTCTTTTCTCATTTTTGTAGAAAGGTAAGGCTCTGTTAAATTTATAAAGATGATTTGCAGATGGTGGTGGAAGAGATGAACATCATGACAACGATCTTTCTGAGGTATGACAATCAGTTAATCACTTATCCAAACAGTGTGCTTTCCACAAAGCCTATTGCAAACTTCTATCGCAGCCCTGATATGGGCGATGCTATTGATTTCTGTATTCATGTCACAACTCCAGTTGAGAAGATTGCTGCAATGAAAGAAAGAATTAAAAGGTAAAGTACTATATGATTGCATTTCGGATTATTTTATATGTTGATGCTGAAATGCAAGGGATACAAGAGAATGCCCTGATAATTGGAATTAATATCTGATTTTAATCTGAGAAAGACACTATCCAAAGATAATAGATAAAAGGATTGTAACAATAGATGCACTTTAGATTGTATGCTACTGGCTGAAGGATGATTTCACAAAATGTTGTGGTAAATTTTGCTTGTGTGATCATTGCAAGTTGCCGTCAGTTTCCAATTCATAGATGTTGAAGAATCTTATTCTATATTAAACTGCAAAAATCTATAATTACTGTATTGTGGAGTGAAATTCTGAAATCTTTCAGATGGAAAACAGATAAAGGTAATTTATCCATAGTCCATATCAACTTCCATTTCAACTTCTCCATGTTTATCATGTTAAACTTTGTAGATGCTATTTCTGCGAAGTTCTGTGATTTGCTCTGCATTTATCTAACTTCCTTACTAATCATTCCAATGATCATTTTATTTAATAAATTCCATAACAGTAGAATTACATCAGCAAGATATTAAGGCATTTTCATATTTTAGTTTTACCAGTAGTTAAGATTTATTGTTAGATAAGTATACTGCTGTGTACAGCTGATCATTCCTTACCAAGATGACGTCATTAGAAACAACCAGAAATTTACAATGGCAAAAGCAGATAGTGGGGACCATAATTGCTCGTCTATTGACGAGCACCCAAACAGATGTACTTTCATTTTTATGCTCATATTGTCAGTCTCCTATAATCTGTTACGTTAGGAATGTTTAATCTTCTAGTTGACATTACCTGACTGCAAATATTATCCTACTGAAATTCTTACAAGCAGCTAGTCCATCTCAATCTTTCTATTTGCACGTAAGAAAGACGAAAAATTACAAAGTTTTCGATTGGGCTCACTTCCTAAGGAGGGTGTCTTCTACTGCTATTTTATAGGTTCATTGAGGACAAACAAGAATACTGGCATCCAAGTCCCATTGTTTTCATCAGAGATATAGAAGAGATGAATAGGTTGAAAGTATCTGTTTGGTTACAGCACCGGATGAATCATCAAGACATGGGGAAGAGGTGGTTGAGAAGAGAGCTTGTAGTACAACAGATGATTCAGACCTTCCGTGAGCTGGATATTGAGTACAGAATGTTGCCTTTTGATGTTAATATTAGACATATGCCTGCTTTGACTTCCTCACAGCTTCCATCAACATGGCAATTCATGCCTGGGAGCAATACGTGAAACCAAACCCCAGAACAGTCTAGGAGGCTCAGGGGTCTTGTTGACACTAATCATGGTAGATGTAGTCCAGTGGTCTGAGCTCACCAGTGAATTTGACTGTTACCGCAATGACTACTGGAACTCTCTTTTGTTCGTGGGGATTGGGGGCCTTTACTTTTGCAGTTACCCCAGTTGAAGTAGTTGTGTACATTTTTTTTGACTACAAGGCTCCCATCTTTACTCTAATCAGAACAATATTACATTTTGGTTTATAACAATGTACTTGTGATTATTTGAATGTTATTGTGGTTGTTTTGCTTCTTTGAGTTCATTTTTCATACGAATTATCATGAAGTTTCTTTGTCATTGTCGGAACCAACAAGAAACTGATGGTTGATAGTAAACTCATATCATCAAAGAATGAGGTATACCATCAAATAACTTATTCTTTCTTGGCCCTTTCCATTAAGCATCATCAGTGCAATTTCTAACTAAAAGCATGAAATGGAGAACTGGTTGTGGTTTATTTAGTAGTACAAAATTTGTGGTATTTTCTCCTGTTTTTCTTATTGATAATGGGAAGCCACCATCTTGTATAATCGAACTAGGTTGTCAATTGGCCAAATTCGATTTGAGATATACCCCAATCAAGCAGAGCTCCTTACACCTGAATTCAATCTGACTAGTGTTATCTGGATAATTTGCATTTCTATTGACAAAACAATGGCATTATAGACACTCAGTGGAAGTGATGCAGTACATGATCATATATGTTTCGACTCTTTGACCCATGATTTTATTAATCAAGTAGTGTCTGGTTAGGAACCTGTCGAGACTACCCAACTTGTGATGAGAAATGGACCTATAAAATTGAGTTAATGGGTTGGTCAATTCGTTTGCAGATTGCACCATCACATGTTGGTGTCTTTGGATTGTATCTAAGTAATTCCAGTCAAAATAGTAAAGGCTACTCTATTATCGTGTTTACATTGCAGTCTGCTTCTGGGTGGCAGATGAATCCTCAAGAGAAAACTCCCAAGGCCCTTCTGCTTCAAGAGAAAACTCCCAAGGCTCTTCCACTTCTTCTCTGGCATCAGCTGTTTATAAAACCAAAGAGAAACAGGAATATGATTTTTTTGCTTCTGTTTGCCACTTTATGTGGTAAGAAATATCAAAACCAGAGAGAAGGATGGGGAGCGTGACAGTGTATGGGTTGCCAAATTTCAAGGCAACAACAAGGGTGCTTGCTTGCCTTTTGGAGAAAGATGTGGAGTTCAAGCTTGTCTTTGTCGGTATGAGCAAGGGCAACACAAGTTCTCCCAGTTTCTCGAGCTCCATGTATCTGTGTGACTAACAGAGTCGTTCAGACAATTGCCACCTTCCAAGATAAGAATATCGTCGTATTTGGTAAATCATCTTGTTCATTCTTCTACTTCTCCTAACTGAATCGAGATGTGTCATATTTTTTAGTAGTGTTTAATGACGGAGGTGTGTTACGTTATCAAATCCATTCCAGCAAGGGTCTTATGATAATGGTATAAACCAATGTTGGTTTCTAAAGAAATTTCCTTAAAATAAGTGTGACTATCTCCATGTTTACATTTTTTATATTTCCAGTGTTGTATTTTTCCTTTTCTTTGATAACCACTCAATAGGGATGCAAATGAATATGGTATATTCGTACAAAAATTCGTATCTGTATCAACTTTTGGGCAAATATGGATGTTTGTATCTGCTCAAAAACGAATATGGATATAGATATGTATTTTGAAATTTTAACGGATACGGATATCCATATTAATATTATATATATATATATATATATATATACATACACACACATACATACACAAACACACACACATATATATATATATATAGAGAGAGAGAGAGTTAATATTAGGTAAGGCTCGTACTTACTTTTAGATGGTAAAGTTTTTAATCTTGTTCATCTATCTTGAAGGTTATCTATGATTTTATTTTGATCAAAACTAGAAACAAATTTTAAAAATCATCTTAATTTTGAATTGCAAAATTCAAAATTCAAAATCTCTCTCTCATTATTATTAAAACCCCCACTCCTAAAAAAAAAGCATAAAACCTCCCCTTGTCAGCCTTTGACGGTCACAACCCTCCTCTCCTCCCTCATGCCTGCATTCCTCATCCTCACGTTGCCTCTAATCTTTTTAAGCGTTCCCTTAACTTGACACCCCCTCCTCTCGTGTCCTCTTCTCTGCCCGTGCCATTCTCTGCCGTCATAGTCCTCTCTTGCGTTGCCTCCACTTTCTCATGTCCTCCCTCGATCCGACGTCCCTTCCTCCCATGCCTTCCTCTGTCGCCGCAGTCCTCCTCCCTCGCGCTACCTCCACCTTCCTACACCCTCTCTTGACTTGACGCCCCCTCCTCTTGTGCTTTCTCCTTCGCCCGTACCCTCCTCTCCCATCGTAGTCCTCATCCTTTGCACCACCTCCACCTTTTAGCGCCTTCCCCTGACTTGACACGCCCTCCTCCCGCACTCCCATCCCCCCAGTCGCCTGTCACTGCACCCCCACCCTCGTCATAGCACCCCCATCGCCCCTCTTGCTACCCTCGTCAGAGCACCCCCTAGCCCTCTCTATGCTCTTGTTACAACACTCCCTGGTCGTGCGCTCTCCTTGCCCGTCACCTGCCCCTTCTAGCAACTAGCTCACACAAATCCTCCCCCCCTCCACATAGATCTCCAAACCTCTCCTTAGATAAGAGGGCTTTGATCCACTAAGGAGGAGAAAGAGAGATATTGAAACTAAAACAAGTAAATGTAACACTAAAACAAATAAATGTAACACTAAATTGATATAAAAACTAAATAAAAATAGGGAAAGATAGTAACACTAAAACAAAAACAAAGAAGTATAAAAATGAAATTAAAACAAAAAAATTAAAATGTTATGAATAAAAAACAAATATTATCATATAAGAAGGGATATTAAAATGTAACATATATTAATGTGATTTAGTTAACATAAAAATCTATCAATAAATGAAAATGAAGAAAAAATGAAAATTCACAAAATCATCATTACAAACATAAGTAGTTTTGCTAGTTTAAAATCTAGATTTAATCTCAAACATGGGATGTAATTTTGACGATAGATGATCAAGGCCCTTACCAAACAAAAGTAAGGATGGACCTTATTTGATATTTTGCCTCTTTCTCTCTCTCTATATATATAACGATCTAGATCTAGATCAGCATTTTTGGCCAGATATTTTTAATGGAGTTTTGGATTGTTAGACGTTGAGTTTCTTGTGTTCGTTGTAAAACCCAGCTCGGGACAACATTCTATACCTGTAATGTGGGCTTTTGGCCTTTTTGGTGTTGAGTGACTGTGGTGCTGTGTCGACCCTCGTAGAAGTTTTAGGGTTTGACCTGGGCCATGGAGGTTTAATTGGTGTGTCCAAGTGACTGGTTCTTGCTTGCATGATTTTCTTCTATTTGGTATCTTGTTTGTTGAGTTTCGTGGAGTGTAGACCAGATTAGAGCAATGGAAGGGCACCAGCTAAGTTGGGTTTAGAGTTCTGAGCCCTGAACCTAAGACAGAGCATCAGGCACACTTAGGAGGCGCACCATGCTGGCGCACCTCCCAGGCGCGCTTGGGAGGCGCACCTCCCAGGCGAGCTTGGGAGGTGCACCTGTGCCTGCTTGGCAGGTAGCTCTGGTTGCTGAGTTTGAGGTGTTATCTTGCTTGTTTGTATTGGTAACCCTGTTAAATGGAGGTTTAATGATATGGGTAGCTTGGTGATTCATAAATAGTTAGGATAATCATTAGAAATGATGTAGGGATTGCCTAAAATAGACTAACAAGATCCTACTTAGGCAATGAGTAGAATAAAAGATTATAAAACTTAGAAAGTATTAAGTTCTCCCTTTAATGGTATAGATTGGACATTAGGGTCTAAATTCATTCTAGGATCATGTGAAAATCAGTTTGGGTGTGGTGCGTTGAATGAGATATTCAGTTACACTGTTTCAGATGTTTGACTCCAACTTGACAGTGCTCCTGAGGGACACGAGCTAATAAGCGTCTTACGCCTTGGTGTTGTTTGTGTTGGCGTCTCGTCTTGTAAGTCGAATAGGGTTGTAGGACTGTGGTTCTAGTTCGCGATAAGTGTTTTACTTGCGTTGTCATCGTGAGTTGACTAAGGTACTCATGGACTCAAACTGTCACGTCCTAAATTTTCCACAATAATTTAAATAAATTAAATTACAGGAAAAGTAAAGCTAAACAGTAAATATCAAACTACTAGGAACCTGTGTGTGCGGCTAGGGGACTTCGATCTATATGCACTACACTAAACTAGTCGCATGTCTGCACCTGTAAACCAAAACCACAAGGAAAACATATGAGTGACCAAAGTCATCCAGTACACACCCCACGAAAATCGCCGAAAACAAAACTATAATCATTTTTCCTTTTTAAACTCATTTCGCAAACTATTTTCTCAAAACCTCATAAATCAGGCCCACACCGGCCAAAACCACAAACCAAGGCTTTACTAGCCCAAAGCCACAGGTAAAGGCCCTCAATGGCCAAAACCACACACATTGAGTCGGGAAGCCCAGCGCCAGGCAACAAACTCTGGCCACACGCAGTCCACTAAGGAGCGACCCCAGCGTTCTGCACTGCCACGATGAAGCCACCTATGCAGGAGCGATCACCGTCCCGCGATCCCCCTCTCTCAGGAGAACCCTCAAAAGCCAACCCCTCCCTGGGAAGGCTGTCCTGTCTCTCAGGACGCTACCAGCTACGAGACACGTGTCCCACCAGCATTGGCCACCACAGGGTACGCCTCCTCACGGCGTCCTCCACACACGGTGCTCAGGAGGGAGTGTCATACCTCCACACTTGACAACATCCGAGCCTCAGTGCTTACAACGATAGTAGGAGTATCATACCTCTCTGTCATGCCACAAGACATCTCAACCCGTGGACCACAACCCTAGCCTTGAGACAACAGTCAAGGAGTCTCATACCTCCAAGACCCGACGCCCCTCAGCCTCAAGTATCTCGGCCCCTAACCTCAACCAAGGAGTCGTGCCCGACCACCCGAGAATGTCGTCAAATTCCCTAACCCCGACGACACGGTCCCACACAGTCTCGGACCGCACACAGAAAATCAGGAAAATATTTTCCAAAACAGGCCAACTATTCCTTGAAATCCATTTCCAAACCATTTTCATATCATTGAAAAAACTTTCAAAACCTCGGCAAAACGGCGCATCAGGTGTCCCAGAAGACCACCATTGATGGCCCACAATCCCCTCCCATATGGACAAAACACAGCATCCAAAAAACCATCGAAAACACATTTTATAAACATGTTTGGGCCCAGAAATCGGTATGCCGAAAGTCAGATTCGTTATGCCGAAATCTGCTGATTCGGTAGACCGATTTGAATCGGTCGACCGGACTGGGGTCAACGGTTAACACTCAAGTCAAATTCGGTATATCGTCCAAAAACGGATGACCGAATTTCAACCAGAGGACCAAACTGACAGAAAAATGGTATGCCAAGAGGAATCGATATATCAAAATCCCCTGATTCAGTATGCCGTTTCCATTCCATATGTCGAATTCTGCGAAACCAGAAAATGGCCCAAACCCTATCGTCTGAAATCGCCCCAACTAGGACCTCTGATCGCATCCCCTAAACAAACACCAAAAACATTGCATAAAACATATGGTGTAGACCCTTGAGTCTACTCCAAAACCCAACAAACAAAACTAAAATCCAGTTACCATGCATCAAGATATAAAATCATAAAGGCAGAAGGGTCAAAACTACCCAAAACGCAACTTCCGGCATAAATGCCCATAAATGCTCCATAAATACACAATAAATCACAATAAATTCTAGGAAAGTAAACTTACCTAGATTCCATGAAATCCTAGCATTTTCTACCAATTTCATGTTCTCTATTACATGGGGTGGAGATACGTACCTGAAAAACGCCTCCGGCGATTCTCGGCCGACTCCGACGAACTCCGGTAACCACAGCCTCGCCACGACCATGGGAACACGCCACGCAAGCTCCGCGCACCACTCCGAGCAAGCACAGCCCTTCGCTTCGCTCCCTCGATCTCTCTCTCTGTCTATCGGTGCGCGAGAAGGGGAAACAGGATAAATAGGGGAGACGAGTGGAAAGGAGGAGGGGAAAGGAGAAGGAAGAGTGGGGAGGAAGAGAAAGAGAGTGGGGGAGGAGGAGGGATGCGCCGCCGAGGAGGAAGGGAAAGGAAGAAGAAGGAAGGAGGAGACGGCGATGTGTGGCGAGGAGAAGTGCAGTGCGGCTTATAAAGCCTGCGTCCGCAGTAGCTGAAAACGTGCCCACCTGCGCGTCTCAGCCACTGGCACACCGCACGAGTAGCCAACCGCCAACCACCACCAACGAGGCCAACAACAAGCCTCAACCACCAGCCCACACATGCGGGCCCCACGGGGACCCCACACCTGGGCCCCACACAGACCCACACCCGGGCCCCACACGCACAGTGCCACAATGCACACTGCCAAACCATGCACAGGGACACACAAACAGAAGCCGGTCCACGAGGCTCAAGCCCAAAAGCACAAAACCACACAGTGGGTCTCGGAACAGTAACATCCGTCCAGGAATAAAATTCATAAAATGTAAATAATTACAAAATGAATTTTACGGGTGTTATACAAACGCTCCCAAGGTGTGGTTATGTTGGCATTCATGGAGGTACTATTCAGGCTATGCTTTGAGTTGTGGTTCTCGATTTTAAAGATATTTAATAGTTTTTGAAATGGTTTTCTAAACGGTTTTAGAAAAAGAGTTGCATAGTTTGTAAAGATTTTAAAAGGTTTTTCGGAATTTTCTGTTACTAGGGTTGATAGATTGACGATGTGTGTTGTCAGGACCAGAGGGTGTGAAGACAACCTTAGGTGGTCGAGCATGTTGCTTTAGGTGAGGATGGAGACTAAGAGATTGAGGTAAGTGTTCGTCGGATCGTGGAGGGATGAGACTCCTAGGTTGTCATTCACAAGACCAAGGTTAAGGTCTGCAGATCGAGGGCCGACTGGACTTGGAGGTATGACACTCCGCTTGTTTCGGGCACCGAGACCTAGGGTACTAACAGTACATAGAGACACGTGACAACAAGTCAGGTGGCATGAGACCTCTGTGTGGCTGGATGTGACACCTTGGTTAGTATGGGTGCCTGGACTAAGACTTGAGGACTTCAAGACAGGGCATACCCTGTGGTGAGGTCCTATGAGAGGACGACTTTCCTGAAGAGGGTTAGCATAGTAAGGGTCCGACTAAGAGGCGGGCTACCATGACGGGTAGACTCCTCCACGAGGTGGTTTTCCGTGGCAGTGTAGACACCGTCGGTTGCGCTTCAGTGGACTGCTTGTGGCTAGTGTCGGTTGCTTAGCACCGGGCAACACGACTTGGAGGCTATGCGTCGTGATGGGCTGGCTATGGCGATCCGTGGTAGTGCAACGATTTCAAGAACTTTGTCCCCAACAACTACTTGTGGCCAGTGTTTTGTTGTAGCTTTGTAGTTTTTGTCTATGAGTGGTGTTGTTTTGTTTTCGCCCGTGGGTGACACTGAGTTGGTTGAGCCCAAGAGGGGCATTGAGTTGTGTGCGTCAGAGGTGGTGCAGTGGTTTTTTCAAAAATGTGGGATTGTGCCAAATTTTGAAATATGAATGGTTTGTTTGACTAGGCAGAGGCTCAGTGTTGGTGTGACACTCTCCTATGGTTGTGTACTTGTTTTGGCAAGTGTGGCCATTTCAAGTAATGCATAAACGGTTTTAAAAGAACATGTATATGATTTTAAAAGGAAAAGAGAAAGAAAGGTTTCAAAAACATGATTTTGAGGTTTTGTTGCTTGATGGACAATAGTGGATTGCCTTAGTTTAGTGTTTAGCATCCAGATGAGATGCCTGTAGTTGTGTGTGCCTGTGGTGTGTTTACGCTTGTTTCCTGTGCATGGTGTGTCAAGTTGTTAGGTGAGGTGTGTGCTGGGTGATTGTTTGAGTGGTTACTTACGTGTGCTTTGTTTTGTGTATTTTTAGCAGGTGCAAAATAGTAGCTGTTGGTTGCAAGTGCATATAGAAGAATTCACGCTGTCACACATTAGGGATTCTGGTGAGTGTTTAGTTAGTTTTAATTTCCTATTGTTTATTAGCTTTATTTTTGCTAAGTGTACTTAGACTTAGTTTCATAATTAGCATAATTATAATTGAAATAAAAGATAAAAAAAAGTGTAGCTAGGTTGAGAGGCAGTGCCCTAGGGGTTGAGGCGTTACAGGTGGTATAAGAGCTTAGGTTTACTTAGGAGCACTAGCTTAGGGATGTCTAGTCAGGTGATTCCATAGATTTGCATGTCATGCATTCTTGCACCTTGATTTTCGCGATTTTCTTGTTTTTTATCTTACAGTGTTGAGGAGTGTCTTTGGTTCTAGCTCTAGTTTCAGCGAAGCTAATGTGTGAAGGACCACGAGGAATCTGGAGAGTGACGGTTTGCATTCTCATTTGGAGATGGACATCGACTCCTTGCAGGAGGGTTTTCCTTAGTGGCTGGATTTTGAGATTGTCAATTCGGTGGAGCGACTTTTGAGGTAGTAGTGTGGGAGTGGAGTGCAAAGTGACATTCGCTTGGGTGGAGCGGTTCGTGAGAATACTCAACTCCATAGAGCATGGTGGTGTGGTGTTGTTCACAAGTTTTGTGTGGATTAGGCATCATTTTGCTGTGGTGGTGGTGGTGGTTGTTCATTAGGCAAGGCTCAGTGCTGTGACGTAAGGTAGGAGACCTTGCGGTGTGTGAGGATAGGTGAGTCTTATTGCCTAGAGTTGCTCATGTCTGTAGTGTGTACTTGTCTATGCGTGGTGCTATGCCTGCGAGGGGGCAGGATGTGGTAGAGGAGGTGCCTGGTTCTTTAAGGGGGTTAGGTACCCCACGTTAGCTGACCAAAGGATGTGTTTCCCTTTAAAGAGGTTAGCCACCATCCAGTGTTTTAGGTTGTTTGGTGTTTTGTTCTGGAGGACAAGGTGCAGCACTTGTGTGCCTCTGATATACCCTCTATGTTTGTTGCTATTGTTGTTTGGTTGTTATTGTTTGCTTTAGTTGTTTGTTGTTTGTTCTTGCTCAGGGTTGTCATTTGTTGGTTGTCTGTGGTCGTTGTTTGTCATCTGTCTGGGTTGTTGGTGTCAGTATGGGAGAATGCTTGCAGCTCCATCCTCTTATGGTCGCATCTGAGTGAAGCGTGAGGCTTCCCAGATGTGTTGTTGTTGTTGTCCTTTTGGTGGGTACGGAGGATGCTTAGAGTTTCATCCTTCTGTTGTTTCTGGGTGACCTAGTGGTTCCCTAGATGTTTGTTGTAGTTTTTAGGTGACTTTGTGGGTCCCTAGATGTCTGGTGTTATTTCTAGGTGACTTTGTGGGTCCTTCGATGGCTGGTGTTGTTTTTGGGTGACTTGGTGGGTTCCCAGATGTCTGTTGTTTCTAGGTGACTTAGTGGGTCATTAGATGGTTGTTATTTTTGAGTGACCTAGTGGTTCCCTAGATGATTGTTGTTGTTTATGGGTAACTTGATGGGTTCCTAGGCGTGTGTTGTTGTCTTGAGGTGGCTCTGATGAGTTCTTAGGGTTGTATTCTTTCTTCTAAATAGTCTGTTGAGGACAAAGTTATCTGGGAGGTGGTGTGTATGGAGTTGCGCATTGGTGTTACATAGTTGTGTAGCGTGGTGTTGTTTGGGCTTGGCCGTAGGGTGGCATAGCCCAGTGTGTTGCTGGTTGTGTGTTGTTTGGAGTATCTTGCCTGGATACCCAGTTGGCTTGATTAGTTGTGGCTCAAATCGCTTGGTGTTATTTGGGCGGTGGAGGTTTATTTTTCACGTGTTTTCTTGTGGGATGTCTTGTTGGGAATAGCCAGTTGTTTTCCTATTTATTTGTAGTTTGAATGGCGTTGTGTTGTTCGATCTGTGGAGATCTCTTTCTCCTGTGGTTGCTTTTGGGTTTTGGAGTTTCTACGGCAGAGATGGGGTGAGTCAAGTGGAGTTGACCACCTGTCTTGTTTGGTGGCGCCGCTGGTTGAGCTAGTGAGTGTGATCCCATGTGTTTTCCTTCGATTGGTTGTTTCCTAGTTCTGGTGGACTATTCCTGGGGATCTAGCAGAGCATCTTCAGGATAGTGGCACTGCAGAGTGGTCTTCCAAGGAGGAGGAATAGCTCTTATTGGTTCAGACAATCTTGCTGGGAGTTGCTTTGAACTGGACTCCCGAGTGGTCCTTACCATTAATTGTTGTTGTTGTTTTGTTGGAAGTGGTGTCTTAGTAGCCAGATTTCTCTCGTGTCTTAGATTGGTAGAGATTTTCCAGGGGGATGGGAGGTGTTATTGAGCAAGTGGTGTAGTGTTTGGAGTGGTTTTGACCAGACTGAGCATTAGAGTAGCACAGCGGAAGCATGGTGAGAGTTGGTTGCACCTGGTTAACTTGGTGTTTTGTGTGTCTCCAGAGGCGCTTAGGATGCTTGGTGACCTTGGAGGACACCATTATGGAGCCTTCGGGTGGAGATTTTTGGTGTCTGAAGGGACTTCACCTAGGGATTTGGCAATGCTTGGACTCAAGGAAAGCGGAGTCCCTAGTGTTGCCCTGAATCCAAGTGGGATGAGATGGCCTTGTGGGGTGCAAATTTCACCTGTAAGTCGTGAGTTTTGGGTGGCACCAATGTGCTGTTGTCTAGGGTCATTCGTGTGGTGTCCTAATTTGGTGCCCTTGGTGTTTCGCCTGGGTGGTTATCCGCGGAAGTACAGACATCGTTGGAATGATTCGATGGACTACTTGTGGTTAGAGTCG
Source organism: Posidonia australis (assembly GCA_024699735.1). Lineage (NCBI taxonomy): Eukaryota > Viridiplantae > Streptophyta > Magnoliopsida > Alismatales > Posidoniaceae > Posidonia > Posidonia australis. The sequence continues at coordinate 2,032 of JAMKQA010007594.1, read as the reverse complement.
GTTTCTTGGAGCTGGGCAACATGACTTGGAGGCTACAGGCTGTGACGGGCTGGCTGCGATGGTCCGTGGAAGTGTAGTGATTTAATTGCTTGTAGCCAGTGTTTTGTTGTGGCTTTGTGGTTTTCACCCGTGAGTGGTGTTGTTTTGTTTTCGCTCGTGGGTGATGCTGAGTTGGTTGAGCCTGAGAGGGGCATTGAGTTGTGTGCACTAGAGGTGGCGTAGTGGTTTTTTCAAAAATGTGGGATTGTGCCAGTTTTTGAAATATGAATGGTTTGTTTTACTAGGCAGAGGCTTAGTGTTTGTGTGGCACTCTCCTATGGTTGTGTACTTGTTTTGGCAAGTGTGGTCATTTCAAGTAATGCATAAAAGATTTTAAAAGAGCATGCATATGATTTTAAAAGGAAAAGAGAAAGAAAGGTTTCAAAAGCATGGTTTTGAGATTTTGTTACTTGCCGAGCAATAGTGGATTGCCTTGGTTTAGTGTTGTAGCATCCGGATGAAATGTCTGTACTTGTGTGTGCCTGTGGCATGGTTACACCTTTTTCCTCGACGTGGTGTGCAGAATTGTTAGGTGGGGTGTGTACTGGGTGACTGTTTGAGTGGTCACTGATGTGTGCTTTGTTTTGTGTTTTTAGCAAGTGTAGGATAGTAGCCGTTGGTTGCTAGTGCATATAGGAGTCACGCTGTCACTCATTAAGAATTCTAGGGAGTGTTTAGTTAGTTTTAATTTCCTGTTGTTCATTAGCTTTATTTTTGCTGAGTGTACTTAGACTTAGTTTCATAATTAGCATAATTGTAATTGAAATAAAAGATTAAAAAAAAATGTAGTTCTGTTGAGAGGTAGCGTCCTAGGGGGTGGGGCATTACAATATATATATATATATATATGTGTGTGTGTGTGTGTGTGTATGTATGTATGTATGTATATAAATTGTGTTAGTGACCTCATGATATATAAATATAAGTATATAACCCACTAAGGCACTAAGCCTAGTTCACTCCACTTCTTATCTCTTCCGTCGAATCACCTGACATTCTCTCTCCACTCGACGTCGGCCCCTATAGCAACTTTCCACCCTTGGTTGGCCCCCACAACAACTCCCCACTCCATGCTGGCCCCTGCAGCAACTCCCTTGATCCATGCCAACCTCCTAGTCCACCTTTCTTCATTGATCCACGTTGGCTTTCCACTCCACCTCTCCTCACCAATCCTACTCCTAGCCTCCCACTCCACCTCTCTTTAGTGTTCATGGATCCACCCCACTACTATGCTAGCAGTTACCAACCTGTCTCTCTCTCTCTCTCTCTGTCACTCTAAATTTGCCACAGTAAATGTGTAACATCAGGGCCTGATTATCTATTTGTATTTAATAAACCATGTATTATTTGTAATATGGTGTTTAATGGTTTATTAATGGATGATCTGTTGTTTCTTGGTTGTGTGTGGTTGTGGGTGGTTTTCTGTGCATCTGGTGGTGATTTGGGACCCATTTGGAGTCCGGTTGGAGGATGCACAATTGTCTCGATTTACGTGTCATTCTTTTCTCTTTTCTTTTCTTTTTCTTTTTTCCCCGTGATCCCCATCTTCCGAATCTCCTTTGTTTTTCTTCTTCTTTCTCTTCTCCCTCCCGTGACACCATCGATGGAGGCCCGTGCCTCCCCATCTCGTCCGACAGGATGGGTGGCCGGCATCTTGTGGTGGAGGATGGAGATAAGAGGGGGAGGCGGTGGTGGAGCGGAAGGCAGGTGTGTTGCGCAGTGAGAAAAGAAGGGAAGAAAGGAGGCTGAGAAGCACGCGATCGCGGGAGGAGGTGGTGAGCTGAGCCATCCGGACGTCTCGCCGGAGCTCGTGGAAGCTTGCCGGAGTGGGGTAAGGGTCGCGACCTCCTCTCCTCTTTTGCCCTGTTTTGGGTTGAATGTGGTTTTTGTGCATAAAATGGTGATAAATGCATGTTTAAATTGTGGAAAAATGTGGATATGATGGGGAATGGGTTCCTTGATGTTTATGTATGTGGATCATGTCAATTTGCAT